>APFE031217538.1:2619-93821 GCA_000404065.3 Pinus taeda
AAATTCATCTTTGATTGCTCTGAAGCATCATTTGAGTGCGACTTGGCCCGATGTGTGAAACAAGGAATTTTGTCGAAATGAAACGAGATGAAGGGGATAGGGGGCTTCTAAATTCTTGGGGAAATTTGTGGGAGTGGGAAGGGATGTTAGGAAGCAGGGGAAAGTGGAATCTCAGAGATTGAGTGAGGGGAAGGGATCCAAAAGGGCAAAACACAGGCCCAACCTAGAAAATTGCCAAGTTGTGGCTAGAAACTAGGGTTTGTGGAAAAATGAGGAATTTGGCGGATCTAAGGGATGGGAAGTGTTTTATAAGGTACTTTAAGGATAAGGGAAGGTGTATGAACATCAGGATATGAGTTTTGACGATGATTTGGCCGCCCAAGAGAAATTGCCTTCAAAACCCTAGGAGAGGGAAATGAGCTTGCCTAGGCACAACTGAAGCATGAATAAGGTATAAAATGACTCATTAGACACTGACATGATAATGACCACCCTATGAATGATGATTGACTCAGCTAAATGATGACATAGACCGCCATTTGAACAACTTTAGAAGCAGTGAAAGCAAACCCTAGACCTAATGCCTAGTGACCAAACTTTGCTTGAAAACTCTTTGAAATGACAAAATTTGACCTTGACACTTCAAAATCACTTTGTAAGAGCACATTTGATCACTGGAGGAAGGCTGGAAAGATTGACACTAACAACCTGCACATATATTTTCAAGCTTGCCCCATACCTCTTTAGTAGTTTTGCAACTCAATACCTTAAGATAAACAAATTCAATAAGCCCACTAATAATAAGATCTTTAGCCTTTGCATCATATACCATATTTTTCTTACCTTTTTCATCCTGGGTCAGTGTGAAGCCTTTGCCAACGATTTCCAATACTTCGTATCCTTGTTCCAGCAAATGAACCTGCATTCTTCCACTCCAAAGTGCATAGTTATTTCCATTGAACAAAGGAACTCTATTCTTCGTATACTCTGTGATCTATTTCCAATTGTTAGACTTCTATTGAAGGAACCAAGCTCTGATACCAATTTTTGGAAATACTGAGAGGGGGGTGAATCAGTAATCCTTAGCAAATAGCACTTTTAAATCTATTCAGAGCATTAGTTAATATTCAATTATTATTAATATTTATGCAGTAATAATAGTAAATAAAAGAACATAGTAGGAACAATAATTTTAGGTGGAAAACCACCTCCGGATCAAAAACCACTAAATGCTTTTCTAATAAATTCCTTAATCTTAGGCCCCAACTGAAATGAAAGCAAGAACTTCCTAGAATTATAGAAAAGCATTATTCTCCAGCTCCCATTGGAAGGACGCCCCAACACCCTGGTTTCTTCAGTAATCAATTGAATAGATGTCCCAACACCCTAGCATGCCACAACTTGCCTTAGCACCACCTTACCACCCTGAAGTGTTCAGAGGCTCCAACCTGTAGGTGACTTCAAACACCTACCTAGCACCTCCCTACCACCCTATAATGCCTGAAATAAGACAAGACTGTGGATTCCCAAACCAGGGACAAAATCCATGATACAATAAGATGTACAATGATTTGTGTGTACTTGACCAAATACCTAATCACTCTATGACCTGCAACCCAACCATGAAATCATCCCAACAGTGACTCCTATACCCCAACACTACCTCTTTGAATCTAGGAAGAATGACTCTTTCACAAATGACTCTTTTACAATCTCTACAATGATGACTCTTTTACAATGATGACTCAGTTACAAATGACTCTTTTACAACGATGACTCTTTTACAACTTTACAATAATGACTCTTGGCCTTAAAAATACTTCACGATATATGAATGGTTGTCATGCCTTCAAGGATGTGCCATTGCAATGATTCCTTTGATTTGATACTTCTACTCTTGAATTATTTCTTGATGTTGTACTTGAATCTTCTTCTACCTGCATGCAAAATTCTCCCAGAAAAACTAATCCCAAAACAAAACAAAATACCCTTCAACTTACCTCTGCGTCCAAAACACATGTAAGTGCATAATAATGAATACATACAAATTAAAAATTACAATGCATACCTGAAGTGTTCTTGTCACTTTTTTTGTTGACTTCCTGCAGTAGTAGACAAAGACTCCCACTCTTGATATAGGCTTAGACTCTATGCAAGACTGTATCTAAAACTAACCTAAAGATATATACAATAAAAACTAATGACAGACCCTAGACTTGTGATGGACCAAGTTCTAAGTACAACAACAAAGACCATTCCATCAACTATGACAAGATAATTAACATGAACTTATAACATCATATAGATTTAGAAAACTTGGCGTAGCATCAAGAATATGTAGCATAAAATGTGTAGTATCAAGAATAGGACATCCAAGAAACTAATTGTGACATATAGAGACATAGAGATATAACTGAGACATTGTATATACTTATGTTGTCCTAAAAAAACATATGTCAAAGATGATACTCAAAATTCAAATGTAAACACTAATCATACATACCTTTTTGTAGGATACTTACCCTTGATAGTTGATGTGTGGTACTTACTGCAATGATCCTTCAATGCGTGCTTTTTCTTGCCTTCTAGGAGCTCGATATTGAAGCTATTATATCTATGTAATTTCAAATCTCCAAGGTTTGAAATTTAGTCCTATGATAACCCTCTGCGTCCTCTTTCCAACTTCACAGGTCTGATCAATATTGGATTCTTCAAGAAAGAGCTATGTGCAATCTCCCACAATGACTTGATTGTAGATTGGTTCAGTAGAGAAAAATTGTACGAAGTTCCACATGTCACTTTTGCGACCTTCGGCCTTGAAAATGATACCCAACAAACTACAATCCATCATATTTCTATCACTATTTACAAAATTGGAATCCAATGCTCAGAGAGAAAGTTTTGACAATTTTCCCAACATCACCTATTTGACATGGATTTTAGGAGCCTACGAAACCCTAACTTCCTCAAATCATATCGCCAAAAATGTAGTAAACCAAGATCTGCAATTTGGTAATGAGGTTCATCAATATTTTGTCTCAAATGTGTTTTAAGTTAAGATTTTGAATATTCAAATAACAAAATTTATAGCGAAAATTCCACGATGACCTGTTTGAAGCCACAAAATCCCTACTATAGGAGGATATGAGGGTCACTATTTATATGAATGTCTTGAGTTGAGAGGGTCCTCAACAAGTGAACATTGGAGGGATTTTAGGAAAAAAAAATTATTAATTATTTACTATTTAATTACCACAACCAATTATGAGTGCTATCCCACAACCCCATAGGGTTTTAGCCCACTAATCTGGGTTACTAACTTCAAACATGAATATCTCTCAAACCGTGAAGAATTACGTGGCGTGCCATATATCAGCCGAAACATATCGACAAGTTGAACCCATATAGAAGATCCTTGACTTATAATAGAGTAATTTGTCAAGTCAAAATTCCCATGCAATATCTGGGTAGCCCATTGTTGGGCATGTGATCCCCCACAACATGTTTTTGGGGCTCAAAGCCCAATTTTTGCTCAAGTATATTGTAAGACTCTGCAAATTGCAAACCAGAGCATGAAGTCTAGGTTGAGTCATAGGGTTGTCCGCCCTAAAATATTGTAAGTTAATGCAAATTTATGTCGGCCTACCCATGGTCCGCAGACCATGGGATTGTAATAAATAGAGTGAGGCTCTAAGTGTAAAGATAATGAAGGATAGAGAGAATAGTGAAGGCATGGTTCGAGCTTAGAGTTGGATCTGAAGTGTACTGGGTAGTAGTAGTACTAAGAGGCCCTACAACTGAGTGCGCAGAGGCCTAGTAGAGTCCGCAGTTGAGTGCGTGGACCCTTGCAGCTGAGTGCGCAAGGTGGGATCGAGCCTGTAATTGGATTGAAAGCTAATAAAGAGAAGTTTACTCTGTGCATCTATTCTTGAATCAGTATTTTGTGGTTATGCATTACTTTTACTCTATCTATTTGTTGCGCGCAATCGAATAAATACTTGTATGAATGCTTATTTATGAAAATAATCTAAGTAATCAGATAACAGTTCATAATTAAGGAAGACTTGGGTAAATAACATGGGTCATGCTGTGGCTAGAACTACACGAAGACAGTATCACAAGGCGCAGGGTGCTCACTGGTTCATGTAGCACAATAAGTGCAAAGGTTGGATTGCATACCAATTCCATCATATCAGGCATCCTGAGGGTGCAGAAACCTGGTTCTAGAACCCTCCCATACTACTTTGGTTGAGACCTAAGTCCATGCTCTGTAGACTGTTGCCGAAAGGTCTAGTAGTACTGGGATTTGCTTGGCTAAATCATTTCTGAACCTGGGTTAGGCCCCACTAAGCCAACAAATGGTTCTGTTTCCGAGACCGGGATCTGCATAAGGGACGTCTGATGTCATGCCACTGGAAACCAACAAAGAAGGAAATTGAAGAGTGGATGGACAAGAAGATTCATGAGTTCATGACACAAGAAAACAAAACTCCACGAGTATCTAAGGAACAGTGGTTAGATCGCTACTTGCACACTCAAATCCATGAGATTTTCTTTGCATATTTTCTGTCGGAGCTGTATGAGTGGATCGCGAAGTTAGTAGATAGCCAAGGAAGGGGTAGGCTCAACAAACCAATAGTGTGGACTATGGAATTAATGCACATACTAGAAGCCTCAGAAGATAAGATAGCACAAGCTGTGGACCACTGGCTCGACCAGATAATAGGAGGATATGTCACTAAGTTTGCAGTAGACACGACCATCAGTTACAGTGAGGTAGAGTGAAGTTTTCTCAAGGGACCACGAGGTAATTATATTAAATCTTTGAACACTTGGATTAAGATGTTGTTGTGTGAAAAGCAGATTATGTGAATAAATTAATGTTTGGGACTACGCGGAGTGGAAAGATCTACAGAATCGGAAGTATTGAGGAATTTGAAAATAGTCCCTTCATTTCACCCTCATGAGAGAGCGAGGATGAGCTTGCAAAGGTTTCTACAAGAAGGGCAGTCAATTTGATAAGGCAGCGAATTCCGCATTTACCACCTCCACCCACACCGCCACCTGCTTCATCCCCCTCACCTCCATCTCCACCCACTCCACCTTCACCACCTCCACAGTTCAGTATGGCGAGCACGATCAAACTACCATTATTCATAGGAGTAGGGAATGAAGATCCGGACCAATTCTAGTTCGTAGTAAGAGTAGTATGGGAATCACAGGGTGTCATGGATGATAATATCAAAAAGGCTATGCTGGTGAGCGCATTGCAAGATCACGCATTAACATGGTATATCAAACATTTTAATGACCACCCAAACATAAGAATTACAAAGATCCAGAATGCATTGAACAGGGAATTTATCAGGCCGAAATCAAAGACGCATTCAATCATCGGGTTTAAAGAGATCGCTATGCTCCTAGGCGAGACCCCCCTGGGATTTGGACCAAAGGCTAAAAATTACGATCCATGAAGCCAATATGACGTTAACAAATGCGCAACATCATGCATGGTTTGTGGCCTCACTTATGCCACACTTAAGGATGGCGTTGTCATAGCAAAAACTTTCCACCCAGGCCAAAGCATTGGAAATGGAAATGAGGTTGAATGAGACCCCTATACAAGACCCTAGATTGAGAGTGCAATAGATCCACACGCAGATACAAAATATTGTCTGGAAATACAGAGTTTGAAATAGGATAGGGAATCTCGGTCAAAGCTGCGCGAAGAAGTATGGTGCATAAAATGCAAAGGCCAGGGCCACAACAAAGATCATTGTCTAGTGTCCACGAACTACTTGGCAGGAGGAGGGCCAATGTCGTTGAGACCGGAGGCACAAGCAGGGCTAAGTGTGGCACCTACTTTATGGTGCATGATCTATCAGATAGGAGGGAAACACACGCTGGATAATTTTCATTTGTTGCATAAGTATACTTAGACACCTTAGCAATTGTTTTGTAATTTCTGCAGGTCGGTAGGCCATGATGAGTGCACTTGCCACAGTTATGAGCTAATAATGGATCAGACCCCTGCCTATAGGATGCAGACCAAAACACAAGCCCTCAACCCAGATGGGAGGTTGGCGCATGCTAGGTTTCAAGGGCGTGGTCGAGGACGGGGTGGAATGGGACCAGGAAAGGGCTGCAAACAATTAATTTGTTACAATTGCGGAGGGCCAGGGCACTATGCTTGCGATTGTACCAACCCGACGAGGATATCATGTTTGTATTGTGCTCAGTTTTATCATGAAACAATAGACTATCCTACGTTGATTATAAGGATGCACGAAAAAGGGGTATTCTAGCCTCCTCCAACTCAGAATATACAAATGATGAGGTCTGAGCTATGCGAAGAAGACTCGAATGTAAACATGATGCTCAAAAGTGGTATGACCATGGAAGAGGATAAAGGGAAGTAGCCAAAGGAAAGTACATGGGTTAGCAAGGCTCCTACAAAGGAAACCGAGTTTGACTTAGAATGCGCAAAGGAGACATTCATGTAAGCTAAGAAGAGCTTCATGAAGGCCTCCACTTTAGTTAGTAAGGATCAACCAGAGCCAAGAATGGATCCTTCAATGCTCACTACCTTTCTGGAGAGATGCATGAAACTGTTGTGTGACAGCAAGGAAATTAAGGGACTATAGGAGTTGATCACCAAGTGTGCGAGTTAGGGGAACCACGCATAGTCCGGAAATTGGGGAAGCATGCATTGCGCACTGGAAGGGAAATGAGGTTGACTGTGCAGATTGGTGAGTATGAAATGGATTAGGTAATCCTAGATCTGGGTTTGGATGTGAATGTATTACTGAAGCAAACATGGGAAGGCATGGGCAGGCCAATGGTCCCCTATTCATTTATGAATGGCAAACCAACATAATACTTTGCCCATGGAGAGGTTGCAAGGGGTGACAGTTGATATTGAAGGCGCGAGCATGCAAGCAGATTTTGAAGTGATAGAGATTGTTGATGATAGCAATCCCACACTACCAGGAATATACTGGGCTATCGATATGAACGGAGTCATAAATCTGAAGAAGCACAAAATGACCTTTGAGAAAAAGTCACTACGCATAGTAGTACCATTGGACCCAGCCGAGGGAGCATGATACACTAAACCGGTGCACGATGAAAATAGTGATGACAATCTCGACTGTATCTATAAGATAAATGCACAAGGAGAAGATTGGGTGAATTCGACTGCAGATGGAAGGATTTCATGGGAGCGTGAAAGCTCCTACACTTCAGATTCAGATGAAGAGATAGAGC
The DNA here is from genome assembly GCA_000404065.3 of Pinus taeda. Lineage (NCBI taxonomy): Eukaryota > Viridiplantae > Streptophyta > Pinopsida > Pinales > Pinaceae > Pinus > Pinus taeda. The sequence goes on from APFE031217538.1 coordinate 9,886, forward strand.
GATGGCAGAATCGACTACACAAAGTAACCACGTTGAACTGCAACAAGATGATCAATTGCATAAAATAGAGGCAAGGGAGCTACCAACATATGATGGATTGTTAACAGTGGATGAATTTCTTAGGAAATTCAAAAATGCAGTACCAGAATAGCAGTGGTTTGATGCAATGAGGTGGGCGCTACATGCAACACCCGCATGATGGTGGGGTACACATTAAGGAAATTTTGAGGACTGGTGTGGATGTAGAAGGATGATACACCTACAGTTTGGAAGCCCCCAGAATCGAATAAAATTTGGTCAGCAAGGACGGAGCAACTTGCGCGCCCACCTTTCTCGATGGGTACAGACATGTGTTGTACAGCTCACACAAGCACACCCCAAACTCAGGATCGAAAATCAAAACATGATGCAGCAGCAGGAAAGGCGACACGCACTACAAAAATTCTGTGTGGGACCATTCAATAAGGTGTGTGGAGCCTGAACAGGGTTCACCAGGCGAGATGAACTGATTGGGACCTACACGTTCCAGCAATTCAATGGGCCTATAGGACTATGTGTAAAAACCTGAGCACGGAGATGATTCCAAATCTGCAAAATAGAGTCAAGACCATAATTTCAGAGGAAAGGAATCCTCATGCAATAGCTCCCACAGTTGGGATAGTACGTGACAACCAGGATGAAGAAATTATGCAGCTATGCAAGGGCAAACATATGTGGATTCATGAAGCCATTCAACGAGGGAACCTTAGACTTCACTAACTCGAAGAAGATCGGGACGATTGAGGAAGAGAAGCACATTAATGGACGTTGAGATCAAAAAATTGGAAATTGAAATCATGCAAGCATGTCTCGTCGATAAAATAAGAATGATAAGACAAGATACAGATAGTCATACTACTGCATTAGAATATTGTCACTGAGAAATTATGACTTTGCTACCATGGCTGCAACCACACCTTACTAAACAAAGTAACCAAGGGAGCGCACCGCATAAGGGAGAATGCGTGGCACTGACTGTCACAAGGGTAATTGAGGAGTGCCAACACACTAGGCTAGAAGGTGAATTGATGTCTCGCACAGGTGCTACGACCACCTGGCTAGCCCTAAGGAGCATAGTCTCAGCACTCCAAGTAGTTGAAAGAGAGTGCGGGACTATAAAGAGTCTATGTGGGAGCTGCACGATAAGGAGGTTGTGCATAGGATTAGCATGTCACAGGGGTCGCACCCATGCATAAGGGGTTGCATTGCCGGACGGTTAGGCTGGGAAGTGACCGTTGGTGTCACTATTCATGACAAGATGTCCACTTTAAGACAAAGAGGAGTGGGTGGCGGGAAATTAAGACACAAATTAAGAGCTAGATTTGGGACGATCTGCCACCAAGAATGAATTAATGACTCAAAAATGGGGGTAGCAGTCAAATTCAAATTTGAAAGATGTTATAAAACTACCAAGGTTGGCCATGAGACAACACTTGTTTATATGAGATTTGGACTGTTACAAAGAGCACAGAGTGTTGAGCGCCAAGCAGTGCTTGGACCTCCAAAGTCACAAACAACTACAAACAGTTCGAATAAGATGAAAACTACCAGGAGAGGTGTGGGTTTTGTAGAAAGTACCACCGAGGAAATTGCGCAGAGCCCTACGGCGCAGGTGGGGGATGCGCCAGAAATTCCGAAATCACCTCGAATGTCGAGGCCTAAGAAGGACAAGCAGACAACAACACCAATCCGCATGTCCCCATGAAATCCGCGGTTTGGTAAACTTTCCATGGAAGAAAAGGGCAGGGTTGTCAACCTTAAGACAGATGATGAGGAGGAGGACCTACAGGCCTTCATAAATGAGATAGAGGTGGATGAAGAGATGACAGAAGACATCCAGCCAATGCGTTTTGTAGCACAACTGCTTGAGTAAATTCTTTCGTGGAAGGGGAAAGTTAAGGTACCCAAGGATTTGGATTCCACTAAGAGCGCACTCCAAACCCCGCTCCTCCCAGATGGAATTTTGTTCGAAGGCTCGGCCCTGGACCGAGTGCCCACAATGAAATTTGAAGACTGGGACTTCGCAGACAACAAAAAGTTCCCACATTTACAGAGAGAGAACCTCATGAAACAAAGCAAGGAGGGGTCCATTACAATGTCAAAATTGCAGAAATGGTTGCGCGGTGTGGAGAAGGCGGGCTACTCCACCTACTATGGATTCTGCATTTTCACCGCACACTGATTATGATCTTTGTCATCAAGTAGCTACTTTGTCTGGTACACAATGGGTACTTGTGGCTGGAGGAGCCCATCCCCATCACGGTGGAGTTTATCCACAGGATTTCTCGGCTTCCCTGCAAGGGAAGGGACCCTAGGGAGATAGCTGGTAAAAGAAGCAATCTGGCTCTCGCAAAAGCCATGAAAACTAAATACAAGCTAGAAAAGAAGAAGCACGGCTATGCAATTGTGAGTATCAAGGACAAAGGCCTATGCGTAGCCACCCAACTCCTGGCTAGAAAATTAATGCAGAAGTGTTGCACCGATGAAGTACCAGAGCCTATGGTTGCGTTGGTTGAATAGTGCGCGGAGGGGGTCTAGTTCAACTAGGTTGAATTCCTCTATGAGGAGTTTTTGACTAATTGCAAGGAAGCTCAAGAGTAGGGCAAGACCTTCCACTACGCATGGTTGCTCTTGTCCATCTTACTAGTGATAGGGGAAGTGCCTAAGGATAGTCATTTTCCTCATATTGAACAAGACTTGTCGGAGGCTGCCAAATATGCGTCGCTCTAGGCTACAAAGGATGCCACGCAGATCCGCGAAACTAAGATCTTCTAGGTGCTTATGGAGGCAAGCATCTGGATGTGGATTAACAAAAGGTCATGCTTATTCCCCCATAGTGTACAGCAGTCTACGGAGATTTGCAGACTTCAAGGAAAATATGCACAATGTTTATATTAAGGCACGTAAGGATCCAGTGCAGAACTAGACCAAAATTCCTTTCATCACAATTGATGGTGCCATTTTCTCCATGCTCGACTCATGGCCTCCCGAGTGGCGTGCCCCAGATCTGGCGGAGCACAATAAGACAGTGGTACAAAAATAGAAGGATGCCACCAAGCTGTTGGCTCAACAGAAGTGCAATGAGCAGTTGGCCGTAGAGGTAAGGGCTATCTGCGAGGTAGTGAAGGCCACCGCAAAGCAGACCAGGCTGCCGAAAAAGTAGCAACAACATGGGCAATAGGGGCCACCATGACGCGGGAGGAACGAGGCCCGGATTTGACCATAGGACAAGGAACAGAGGACCGAGCAGAAGGCACGGGCCCAAGCATGACATCTACACAACTGAAACAGTTGTGCGGTATGGAACGAGCAGGCCCACGAAAAAAGATCAAGGCTTCCAAACTGGATAGTGAACCTATTACACTGATAGAGGGTGACCTCTATGACATTGGCAACATATTTCGCGACATCACCAGGGAAGTGCTCCAGGAAGCGATGACGGAGCAGTAGAATGTGTTAAGGGCCCTCAAGGCATAGCTACAGGAACTTCAGGTGTGGCCCCCACAGGAGGGAACGGTAGCTGCCTATGGTGCCACAGGTACATCAGCAGTGGAGCAGTTGTTGTGGGCTAAAATGGCCAACACCATCGTACTAACAGAAGGAGCACTAACAGCGAAAAGCACGGAGGACAGAACCGCGGTAGGCAGGATCAAGGGACTTGGCCTAAACTTGGGTGCCCTTTCGTGGGATAAATTATATCAACTACAGGATAGAGCGACAACAGAACTCAAAGCTAGGGAAGGATGCGCAGTACAGATGCTCAATGAACAAAGAATCAACATCAAGCAGATTAGTCTACAACACGATGAAGTGTTGGCACAAAATCAACAGCTAGAGCAAATAGTGGTGGAAGCATGTCGCCGCATTCCAAAGATAGAAATTGCAACAAACCTACTAGTGGGAGTGCGAATTCACAAATTGGCCAGTGGATTCTGCAAAGCAAAGGAGGAAGCAACGAGGATATCGCTGGACCTCATCCTTCAAATTGTCGAACTACGATTAAAGGCACAGTCATCCATGGCCCCAGAAGTTAGGGAAGAGCGCACTGGTGCTATCCAAAAAGGGATGGAGGAGATAGGACAGGTAGTACAAAACTGCACTGATATGTTGGAAGAATCCTTCACGGTCCTCACTTCATTACAGGAGGACCCCACCATATAGCGCCTAGAAACAGAGGCATGGGAGCTTCAAGTGTAGTATGATAGTGTGCATGGAGTGGCGCAGATAGTTATCCTGACCTAATGGCTGGCAAAGCTACAACAGGCTAAGGCATTGAAGGAACAGGTGGATGCTACGCGACAGAAAGAGGAAGTACTTAAAGCGCACGTCTAGGCTTGGATTGATGAGGCCTTCCTCATCACTATCAACATCAAAGGAAAGCTCACACAGATGAAGGTGATGCATGCCTTACAATAGGGATTTGCATTTGACAGCAAGACTTTGGCCGAAAGAGTAGAGCAGATCCAGTAGATAGCAGAACAGTGCTCTGTGGACCTTCACGCAACACAGGCATAGTTGGAGGGGCTCCTTGCCAAGATCGCCGCACTAGTCGAGTGACTCGGGACAAGTCACGATAATTGTGTTTGGGGCCTATTGGGCATGGGATCCCCCGCAGCATGTTTTTGGGGCTCAAAGCCCAAGTTTTGGTCAAGTATATTGTAAGACTCCATTAATTACGGGCGCAGAGCACAATGTCTAGGTTGAGTCATAGGGCTGCCTGCCCTAAAATATTTTAAGTTAATGTAAAGTTGTATCGGCCTACCCATGGTCCGCAGACCATGGGATTGTATAAATAGAGTAAGGCTCTAAGTGTAAAGATAGTGAAGAATAGAGAGAATAGCGAAGGCATGTTTCGAGCTTAGAATTGGATCTGAAGTGTACTGGGTAGTAGTAGTACTAAGAGGCCCTGCAGCTAAGTGTGCAGAGGCCTAGTAGAGTCCGCAACTGAGTGCGCAGGCCCCTGCAGTTGAGTGCGCAGGGTGGGATCAAGTTTGTAATTGGATTGAAAGCTAATAAAGAGAAGTTTACTATGTGCATCTATTCTTGAATCAGTATTTTGTGGTTATGCATTACTTTTACTATGTCTATTTGTTGCGCACAATCAAGTAAATACTTGTATGAATGATTGTATATGAAAATAATCTAAGTAATCAGATAACAATTCATAATTAAGGAAGACTTGGGTAGATAACATGGGTCACATTGCGGCTAGAACTACGTGAAGACAGTATCGTAAGGCGCAGGGTGCTCGCTAGTTCACGTAGCACAATAAGTGCAAAGGTTGGACTGCATACCAATTCCATCATATCAGGCATCCCCAGGGTGCGGAAACTTGGTTCTAGCACCCTCCCATACTACTTCAGGTGAGACCTCAATCCGTACTCCACGAGCTATTGCTAAAAGGGCCAGTGGTACCAGGATTTGCTTTGCTAAATCATTTCTGAACCAGGGTCAGGCCCCACTAACCCAACACCCCTGGTGTTGCTTGGGTTGACATCAATGACAACCACTGGTTAACAGTTGTAGTGATTGTTAAATAAAACTTTCCCCAAGTAATTGTTAAATGATGCATTAAATCAAATAATAATAATAATTCAATTCAAAATTCAATAAAAATAATAAAATAGAATTTTAACATATTAATTTTCATAGTTAGAAATATGATGTTGATAACTTTTTCTAGCGTATTGTGTGCTCTTTATGTTTTAGGTGAACACTTCACCTATCTACCTTTTTTCATGAAGATGAGTGAAGTGTTTGTCTGAAATGTCGATACCTCAACGACAACACACAATACTTTAGAAAAAAATATCAAAATGATAATAATTAGATTCATTAATCTCATGTAACATAACTATTGATTATCAAAGTCATCACCAATTGAGCTACCTCGTCCGCTTAAATTAAATTTATTTTATTATATGTTATTTTTTAAATAAAATTAAAAACACTTTTTTACACAATAAAATCATAATATGTGTGTATCACATTAAAATAAATTTAAATAATAATGATTCATATCTGTAACTATGATATTTCATAACATATAATTAACAAACATATAAAAGCATAATAAATTTAATTCGCGAAGAAAACAGTTTCAAAGCATATAGTCCACGCCTTTTAAATTAGTATAGGAAATTCAACATTTTAAATTTAAGCGCTATAAAGTTACTTTTTTGTATTAATTGTATTAGTGTAACTATTGTTTATTAAATTGTGATCTACATATTTGACATGAGCTTTTCCTTTTTATGATTATTTTCCATTGCATGATCTTCTACCTCACTGGCTATATATAATCAAACCACTTTTGTTTGTGGTTCAATATTTACGTTAAACAACAACCTTCAGTGGTAGCTTTTATTGAATATAATTCGATGTTAAATAAAATTCGTGGCTTGGGGCCTATGTCCAGGCGAACTGGTCAATGGTATGCCCAATGTTTTGTATCAATTTATATAATAAGGTCACGAATGACTTGTTATGCTAACTACTAAGCTCTCTATAAAACTCTAATTTCTACTAGTTATTTGATTCGTGCATGGTTAATTTTTAAGCAATATGTAATATATTAAAGTTTGATTATATTTTATTTTTAAATTTTTTCAAAATGTAAAATTCAACCACAAATAGTTAGTCCAATCAAACTTTGTAACCAAACAGAAAATAATTTAATAAGAATGCATTTTATTTTTATTTTTTTTAAGAAATGTCACATATAACATAGATAGTTAGTACAATTTTTCTCAATTGATTTAGGACATCAATTCAAAAATACTCATCAAAAACCAAGCTTTACATTTACATCAAGTGTTTCTTCCACACATTTAAATTACTCATCGAAAACTAAACTAAATGCAACATTTGTTTCTTAAATACAAAAGAAAAATGTGTGGAGGTGAATGTGTGTGGAGGAAACTATGTAAGAATAGAGATTTAAGTTCACTATTTTAAAAAAAAAATGTAGAGTATATGCGCCTAAGAGCATCGAAAAAGAAACACACCACATACATGAAAATCATGCTACACAAACATGAAGTCAAAAATAGTAAATTCGTTCTAAGTTCACATTAATCATTTAATCGAAAGAAGATATATCTATTTAGTGTATAAAATAAAACAAGTATAAATGAATATATAATTCACTCAAATACAACATTCACATAGAAATTATTGTCATAATGCTTCAAATAGAACAAAAGTAATAAATTAAAAGCAACAAGAAAGAAAACTATGTTATAATTTGTCCACAATGGACTAGTTCAAATTTTGTTGTAGAGTATATGCACCTAAAAGCATGGAAAAATAAACATAGCATATGCTTGAAAATCATGCAACAAAAATATGAAGCCAAGAGTAGTGCATTTGATCTAAGTTCACATTAATAATTTAATATTAATATAGAAGACAATTGTAAATGAAAATATAATTAACTCAAATATAACATTCACACATGCGTTTTTGTTTTAATTCTTCAATTAGAACAAATGTAATTAGTTAATAGCAACTAATTTGAGTTATACACTATCACAATTGTTCAGAAATAAATAGTTTCTTGCAAAAATCACAATTCGTTGTTTAAAGTCATCTTGCTCTTTAAATAATGTTACAAAATAGAGAATTACATACTTAGAAAGAAAAAAATTGTAAATGAAAATATTATTAATGAAGGACTAACTGGGTTACCCTAGCTGCCAATAACCTAGGACTAACAACACCCACAACACTATAAAGCTTTCAAACAATATTTCATACAACATTTACAATATGTTGTCAACATAGGAGTATGAATTCACTTTGATAAATTCCATGAGAGATCGAACTGTCCAAACTTTCCAATATACTGATAAAAAAACCCTCATAATCATATGTTGTCTCTTCATATAACCAACTATACTTTCTCCCTTTCCCTTTTCTAATCTATTCATGGCTGAAATTTGTTGTCTTCAGGTTGCTCATCAAATCTTCATCTGCTTCATCACATGTTCCCATCACCCTTAGGTTTTTATTCCATGCATGCAACTCAACTCCCTTGAGATTTTCCTCCACTAATCATTTGATCTTTTTCTCAGATTCTCATCCAACAAATTCCATTTTACTTTCTTCCGGAGACTTCATTTGTATCCCTGGTCTTCCTCATCTTTATGTAGCAATCCTCCCATCATATTTATTCATAATTTGATTTCAGTTAATTTTCTATCAATCTTGTCATGGCTTGATCTACTATGGCTTATATCTAAACCTATACTATGACTATTAGTAGTCACAAATTTCCTTCTTCAATGAGTTTCTCCCCTACTCACTATGAGCTGCACACAATCCACTGCAAAAACCTAACTTCATCAACCTATTTGCAAATACCATACTAATTTCTTCCATTCCTAGTCTTCTCTTGGTATTTCTACTGACTCCTCTTTGGAATCTTCATATGAGAACTATTTTCTCTTTTGGCTTCTACATGCAATTTACTCACCTTTTTCCTATGAGAACTTTGTTGTTCTTCCTCACTTTCTACTACAAGGTTCCTTTCCATCATCCTCAACTACAAATATTCATCACTACTACTTGTAATCTTCAATTAATCCACAATTAACTAAAAAAAAAAAAATACCTCCTTGTTCAATCTTCACTTGAACACAGAACTATTGCCGAAAATTATTCTCATTGTTGACATCCCTTTTTTGTTGAAGACCTTCGTGCTCCTTAAATAGACACCATCCTTCCTCTTAATTTATCATTATCCAACCATAACTATGGTCATCTTGACTTTCTTGTAGCAATTTTTTCACATGATTGAGTAATGCTCTTAACTCAACCATCTCCTTCTCAAATTCTTCATCACTCATTCCTTTGAGTCCAATTGCTTTGGAACTTTTCCTCTTATATTTGTGACTTTCCTTTGAACACCTGCAATGATTAATAAAAATCATCTTCATATTTTCCTCTTGTGAAATGTCCTTGTCTACTAGTGAGCTACAACAAGCCCTTCTTTTCTCTATAATAAGTCTTCTACTTGTCACCTCTACCAAGTCATACTCTTAGTATCTTCTCTTCCCTAGGTTCTTTGCAATAAAACCTCTTCTTGAGCACTTTTCCTCCTCAGCTTTCAACGCTATTCTCTGCTACATATTGAACCACTCACTTTTATTAGTATCCAAAATTATTTTTTTGTTGGGTTCTATCACCATTTCTTCATTTAAGAGATTTTTCTTCTCCTTCTTCTTTGACATAGCTTACTTGTTATGGAAATTTCTACTAATACAATCATGTAAACAAAATTATTTTAATGACCAAGTTAGCATAAACATCATATTCAATTTTATAAGATTTATAACAAGATCTCATCTTCCGTAATCTTTCTTGGATCTACTTGCTGAGCCAATTCCTTTCCAGCCAATACACTTGTTTTTCCTCAAGAGGATATCAACTCTTCACTTCCCTGCCATCATGTCACTTACTTCCTAAGGATTCAACTTGTCTACCTCTTGTTGTAAGGTTCTTCTTATCTTCAGCCTCTTTCCAATGTCAAGTTGTATTCAAACCTAGAAATTCCATCTGTACATGGATCAACTCTTCTTGACATGCAAGAAACTCCACTATCACTTCATTTCACTTTTAGCTGTATTGAAACTCTAAAACCCAATCTTTATTGTTCTAATTGCATCACTAAAGAGCGTACATGCCTTGATATTGTCCAAAGAATGTAGCAGCACTCTAATACCACCTCATGAAGGACTCGTTAGGTGACTGTGACTGCCAATAACCCAGGACTAATAACATTGACAACTCTCTAAAGATTTCAAACAATATTTCATGCAACATTTAAAATATGTATTCAACATAGGAGTATGAATTCACTTTGATAAATTCCCAGAGAGACATTTCTTTCTCCTTTTAATATTTTCCTCACCTCAACCAATTTAATATATGTCCATTTATGTAAGGTCCCACCTTACCAACCATCAGTATTATACTAAGGCTAAATGCGATATTATTTATTTTAAGTTTAAGTTTTTAAGACGTAAAAGTTAATGCAAGGTCATATATCTATATTTTTATTTTTATTTTTATGTTTATTGGTATTATTTACACTACATACTAATTTCTACTAACTAACTAACCCATGGTAATATTAAACTTCTCATTAAAGCTATAGGGTCATGGTTCATCAAGATCCAAAACTTACAACCATAAGTCTTAAAATCATATTTAAATGATAGAGTCTTTAGTGGGATAAATAATATCAATATTTACAAACCACAATTTCCAATAAGATAATTTTTCATTATATTGCAATTAAAGGTGTTTAAGAGTGACTAATTTTATTTTGTTCTAAATAATATGCCTATGAATTCTTTGGTAAAACAAAGGAAAGAAAAACAAGATAATTCAACTTCTAAAGGAGTGGTTTCCAATGATTATGAATTCATATGTGAGCTAACAATTCAACAATTTACCTACCTAGTTTGAATTCCATAGATTCTTAATTAAATGGAATCATCATGCTTATTCATTGAGATATTTCCAAAAACACCTTGGTTCCAAATCCTAAATTCACGTAGCCATCTTTATAGACAATTCATAGATGTAATTAGCTACAACCATTGCAGCATTATGTCAAAAGTTTGCAAGTATGAAATGTACAAACATTGAGGAATTTTGCCAAACAATTACAGCCATAACCCTTAAGATGATTTCACCACAATTAACTAACATGAATATAAGATTACATAGCCTATTTTTCATTGCCAGTAATGCCAATAAGTGAACCTAATACATAAGTATAACCATCATCCATATTCATTGTTGCATATACAAAAATTTAGGCACATAAATTACTATAAACATTTAAGGAATTTTACAAATAGCTCACAGCAAAGTAGCTATAACCATTGCAGAATTTTGAACAACGGTTAGCAGTCACAAAACAAGCTGCTAACTATTAAACTATCAAACAAGTAGTCACAAGTTATTTAAACTAACAGTGTATTAACCATTGAGACTTTAAAACATGAATTCCAAGTTTATATAATAGGTTGGTTTCATAAATAGACATTACCAAGTAAGTCACAGGTAAAAGAAAAAAAACCAGTGAAACAAACCACCAGGCAGCAACAACAAATTTGTAAAATATAATGGCATAAAGAACCAGATTCTAAATATTTGTTTTGTGAAATCAAAGTTGGGGTGACATGACTTTTAGGTATAGATACCCCCTAAATTTAAAATGAATCGAAACAGAAATGCCCAAAAACGTGATTCTTTAAAACCACAACAAAAAACAAATTCCTACTATCTCATTTATCACTTTTGTCGAACATATAATGTGCAAACTAATCTACAATTGTAAAAAGAGAAGGAAAACCAAATTTATGCTATCAATATGTTTTCATATAGTCATGGAATCCTGAATTCTTCAGCCATTAATACATGATGTCAATCAACTTGCAACGAAACTGTACAAAAAGAAAACTTACATAAAATAATCTACATATATTGCAAAATTCCTTCAACATTTAGTGTGCAACATTTGATATACATCTAAGTTTCAGTCAACAACCAAATAAGAAAAAACCATGTAATGAAAAAAAACAAAAAAACACAATATAATGTTGTCAACATACCTGGTAGTGAATTTATACAACTCAAAAAGGTGGGAGTATGCTCCAGCTCCAATGAGAGTATGCCCCAGCTCCAATATCCTTACCAACTCATTGTGAACCCCCCAGTTTTCCTCCCAGCCATATCCAGGAAGAACTTCTCCCCCTGGAACCCCTGAACTGCAAAATCTCACAAGCAGTACCAAAAGACAATAGTGGCAAGATTTGCAAGGAAAACTAAGGAAGAAAATTTTCATTTCCTCTCAATACAACTCATGGCCAACCTCAATATCTAAAGATCTCAAGGTTTTAGTAAGAATTCGATAATTATTTTGGAAGCAATAGGATACTCTCCATATCTCTCCCTCTCACATTTTCCTCAAGTCTCTTCCACTCTTGGCATCATAATCTCCCCCCCCCCCCAAATGAGAATACATGAGACTCATATATAGGAGAAGCGAACAATTCTTGTCATAAAGGAGTAATGTGCATGCATCGGATTCCATTTAGAGGAGTGTAACTTCTGCCATTAAGGAGAGGTATGCATTCCTTAGTTCAGGAGAGTGTAACATATGCATTAAAGAGAGAGTAATAGGAATATTTTATGTGAGTCCACGATTTTCGACATATATCGCCTTCCTCTGCCACTAACTCTTGCTCCTTCAATTCAACCAACTCCCTCTCTACCCTACCTCGATTGGCCGACTACATGAATGACCTCGACCTCCACCCGTCGACCCGCCCCTTTCTCAAGTAACTAAGTTGAGCCTCCCATCAATCCTTTTCCGTCAGGTCGGAGTTAGTTCAAGAAACATGGATTTTGGGAGACATGGTGTGCCAATTCCTTTTTCTTATAGGTGAGAATGGATCATTAGGAGAGCGACCTTCCCCGCGATGAGATGACAAGCAAAATGAACCTAATCATTGTTGATATGCTCAATGACAGCACCACGACCACCTCGGCGCGTGCCGTATTTGTGATACAAATTAGAATCACCCTTCTTCTTACCGTGCTTGGAAGAACCCTCACCATATGAATAGTGAGTGACTCCATCCTTGGAACGCGACTGTAACGTCTTTTAATGAGTGAAAAGGAATATGCCATTCTTTGATGAGTGCATAAAATAGAGTGTAATGTATTATTTAAAAGAGAGAGAGAGAGTTACATAGAGCCATGAGAGTCAAGAAGGAGATGTGTGAATTGATTGAGGAGATAAATTTGACTTGTAATTCCTTTTTAATAGTAATATCTTAGTCTCATAAAAGATAATAATAATATTAATAATATTGAGGATTCAATCAAGATTGAACTATTATGATTAATTAATGATAATTTAAGTCGTTTTTCTTCAAATCCGCTTGATTACCAATTTATGCAAGGTGATTTACTATTTTTGGAAAGTCATGCTTGAGATGTTGGACATGACTTTCAATTTTTAGAAAGTCATTCCAAAATTGTGAGAATGAAATTTTATTTAAGGAAATTCATCCATGAGTGATATTTTTCTTCTAGAGAATAGAGATTCTACACCCCTATTTCATGCATCTTTGTGCCTTAGTAGATTGAGGACTCTGTGCCCTGATCTACTCCAAAGATCCAAGATTCTACAACTTGATCTTTTTAGATATTCAAGACTCTGTGCTCTAAATATACAAGACTCCACGTCTTTATCTTTCTTGGATTTAGGACTCCACACCCTAATTTCCATGCCCTCTCATCTACTATGCTTTGAAACTTTGTGTTTCTCCTTATGGTACTGATTGTGAGCTTTTACCCATCTGATGGTTCGCTGGTAAGGCCTTGTTCAAAGACCTGAACACATTACAATCTCATATATCAAAGGAATCAAATGAATTTCATAATGAAATTAACTTAATCACATTTCACCGAGAATGATGCATGACTTCCACAGTCATTTTGAAGAAATGATTTCCACAATCATTCATAATTGAACATCCTTGTTGGAAAATGACCAGGTAGCCTACCACATCCTGCTTAGTACAATATTAGGCATATATAGTCACACAAATCATGTATCATCCATAAATCATAATAAACCATCTATTCCACATAACCATGAGCATCCATGGGTCTATGTGTCTCAATCTTGGATCAGCATCCATGTCATACACCTGCTTCATAAATTAGATGAAAAAAGAGAAACATGTGTATAACATTTACTTGATCAAAACCATCTAATACAGATAATAAAAGATACCACACATAAGAGGAAATATAACTATATAAAACATTGTTCACCAATCCAATTATCAATCTATAATACATAAACATAAAAGGAAATATAACTATGTATATCAAACATTATTCCTCAACCAAGTGATCAATTTTTCATATATATAACTCATCAAAAATCACCCTTGATAGGAGTGAAAAAACTATACTAGAAACAAAAATGGGACACTACATACTCCCCCTCTTAGAGTAAGCTTGGACCGAAGTTTAACTAAACAAAAAGGGAAACTAAAGATACATAGAATATGCATCTTCCCAAGTGGTGGAACTAGGACTGTACTAGTCCCATTGGAAATTTACTTGGTCCACCATGCAACGTCTAAGCTGTCGAGTGCGATGGTCCAAAATGAAAACTAGCTCTACCTTCAAATTCCCTTCATTTGATACCTGTAATTGATTCCAATCTAAAATGTGAGAATGATCATGAACATATTTATGTAGTACTGAAATATGAAATACATCATGCATACGATGAAAAATTGATGTAAAGCAAGATGATATGCCACAGGTCCAACCCTTTCAATGATCTCAAAAGGCCCAACAAATCGAGGAGAGAGCTTAGATCATTTCCCAAACCTAATAGAGATTTTCTAAGGTTTTACTCAAAGAAAAACAAATTCACCTTCTTTAAAACTACGATCCACTCTAAGCATATCAAGATAGCTCTTTTGTCTATCATGTGCCTCCTTTGATCATTGCCTTATATGACATACTTGTTCTTCCATTTCTTGAAGCATTTCAGGACCTACTAAGATTTTGTCATCTAATTTATCCCAACTTAAAGGTGTTCTGCATGGTCTTCCATACAATAACTCATAAGGTTCCATACCAAGGGAGTAGTGATAACTGTTATTGTAAGAAAAATCCACTAGAGGAAGATAATCTTCCAACTTAGATTGTTAATCCATTACATACATTCTAAGCATGTCCTCTAACAATTGCTTTACTCTTTCAGTTTGACCATCAGTCTCCGAATTATAAGTTGTACTGAAATTTAATTATGTCTGAAGGGCTCCCTGGAAACTAGTCCAAAATATTCCTATAAATATATAGGCCCTATCTGATATGATTTTCTTAGGAAAACCATGAAGTCTAACCACCTCCTTGATAAGTACTTGTGCTATTTTAGATGCTTTGTAAGTATCTCTCACAAGTATAAAATAGGCACTCTTAGTAAGATTATCTACCACCACCAAAATGGAGTTATTCCTTTTGATTGTTTCAGGTAATTCAACAATAAAGTCCATAGATATTTCTTCCCATTTAGACTCAGGAATGTTATGTGGCTGCAACAATCCTGTTGGATGACCAAGTTCTACATTAACTAGCTGACGTTCCAAACATTTTGTCACAATAATTGCTACATCTTTCTTCATGCCTTCCCAAAAGAAATTTTACTTTAAATCAGCATACATATTCTAGACTCCCAGGTGATCCATATATGTTGCACGGTGAGCTTCTTTCAAAATGAACTCATGAAGCCCATCTTGATCTGGAACTACACTCTTTTGCATGAATCTCACGATACTATCTCCATCACAAGAATACCCTTCTACCTTGATTTTCTTAGCCCCCTCCACAGAAAGAGAAACTTTAACTTGCTTGCACCATTCATCTACATCTTGTGCCCCCAAGATTCACTCCCATAAATCAATCTTCAATGGAATTACTAAAAGGATTCGTGGTCTTCAACTGAGTGCATCAGTTACTTTGTTCAATGTACCCTTGATGTAAGTTATGTCAAAATCTTATTCACTTAGGAGTTCTGACCACCTTATTTGCCTAGAATTTAGATCACTTTGAGTAAATATATGTTGCAAACCTCTGTGATCTATTTTCAATTCAAATTTCTTTCCTACCAAATAATGTCACCAAAGTCGTAAAGGCATGAACTATAGTTGCTAGTTCTAGATCATGGGTTGCATAATTTTCCTCATGCGACGTTAACTTCCTAGAGGCATATGCAATCACCCTACCATCATGTGATAATATCACACCCAATCCATCTTTTGACACATATCATGCCATACCCATGAAGCTACACACTTCATGCACATTAGAGGGTGTTGGCCATTCTGAAATTGCATCGATCTTTGCTGGGTCAACAAAAATTCCTTCACTAGAGATAATGTGTCCAAGATAATGGATTTTTTATTGGAAAAAGGAACATTTGGACATTTTTGCATAAAGTTTATTTTCTCTTAAGCATTGTAATAGAAATATTAGGTGTTGCTCATGCTCTTCTGGGGACTTTGAATATATTAGGATGGCATCGAGGAACACTTGTACAAGTATGTCCAAGTAATTTTGAAATACACCATTCATCAGACTCATAAACACTCCTGGGGCATTAGATAACCCAAAAGGAAAGACCACAAACTCATACTGACCAAAATGAGTTCGAAAAGTAGTTTGGAAATATCCTCTTCTTTAACTCTGAGCTAATGATATCTAGATCGAAGATTGATCTTGGAGAATGCGGTGGCTCCCTTCATTTGATCAAATAGACTATCAATGTGAGGCAAAGGATATTTATTTCCAATAGATACTTGATTCAATTGCCTATAGTCAACATGGAGTTGAAGGGATCCATCCTTCTTCTTTACAAATATCACTGGACCTCCCCAAGGTGAAACACTAGGTATAATCATATCCCTGTTGTACCTCTAAGATAGTAGTAGGTCAGCTACCAATGCCAGAGTATCTAAAATAATTGTTTTGGGGTTTTTGGTTTTAGTTTTGGAAGACTAGTGAATGAAAACAGATGTAGAATTGAATATTTAATCCTTTGGATAATATTAATATCTCAGCAAAGGGCTGCTATAAAGCTTTACACAGTGATATAGATCAAATAGTGGTGAGAAGAAGATAGAAAATAATATGATTATAACAGTTTCCAGACTGTAAAACAAAATAATCATATGTATGAAAACCTTCTAAATTACGTTCCAAAGATTCAAGGCAATATGCTCAAGCTTACAAAAGATGTTGATGATTTATTGATTAGAGGGGATTAGCTAAAAATACAATTCATTAATCCATTCTCTTAATAGATGATCACTTTAGGAGTTTATAGGAATAAACTGAGACACAATTATTCCTACCTAGATATCTCTATAAGTAATAAGCATATGAAGAAAAACATAATGACTGATAACTGGAAAAACTTATAGGATAACACAAACTGTGTAAAACCAAATTCAGAATCCTCTACTTTGTATTAAGGTTCCAGAAAGACTAAGAACATCAAGTGTCTAGAAAAGCTTCCTTCAAAGGTGCAACCAGGTTCAAAGTAGAATGAGTAGTCATGACTTAACAAGCAATGAAAAATGAACCTTGAACATTGAACCCTTTAACAACTCAAGAAGAGCGTTATTTATACAATAATGAAACTAAAAAAATTCCTAAAACTGATTAAGATTTATTCTAGGAAAGGAAAGATCTTCATGCAAGAAGATAGGGGTAGCTATTGAACTGCGTCCTGTTGTCCCTTTTATTCAGGTTGTGCTAGCTTTGTTGTTTGATATTTTTCCCTTTAAGTTGCTTGATTGTTTGTATCCTTTACGCTGGTTAATTCCTTCATTTGATATTTCATATGATACTCTTTAAACTCTGAATATCCTTTGATCCTGCTGAGTAACCTTTACTATGTTCATTTTTACCTTTACTATGCATTTCAGGTCTTTTACTATGTTTTTCAACAGTAAGATCTTCGTATTTGTCTTCAAACTATATGCAAGTTTTTTCTTTGTAAGACTAGAACAAGATTTTTTACCTGCAAAACACAGAAATTGTTAAGAAAACATAGGTGACACAGAAGGACATCAATGGCTTTATTGAGCTTGAAAGGATATTGGAAGGAGTCCAGAGCGTATCGGAAGGCAAAACAATGGTGTTATTGGTCGTAGAGGCTTATGGAGGCTTCACTGTGTAAATGGGTGAAACAAAGCCAAAATGGTGATTTTTGCGTTTAAACAGAAAAGAAACTTTCTTTTTGCAATATGGCCCAAAGTGAATAGTGGTCATTTTGTCGTTATGTAGGAGGGGGTTTTTTTTTCATCGCACCACTTATGAGGTTCGAGCAGTTTTGGGAGGGGTCACCCAATACAATCTGAACCTAACACGTAACAAGGGGAGGTCAGTGGAATACCACTTTTCAGGTGGGTAATGCTCAGACAGAGAGCCAACCTGAAATTGCTAAGGGTCGTTGGATTTGAATGCACGTGATCGGATGGTGGTGGAGCAAAAGAGGAGCGCGGAGGGACCCAATGATTAATTATGGCGGCATGGGCTTTCTTATGGGTTAAAGACTGATATTAGTGAGGTTTTATGGTTAAACAAAGGTTTAGGTTTGTTCTTTGTTTAAATCATAAAAACAGTTTAACAAAGAAATCCTTTGCAAAACAAGGTATGTCAGACTTGAAAAAGTATGAACTCGGGCGGATAGATGATGTTGGGTCCAGGTTCATCGCATATTGCAATTGCAGTTTAGCGAAGGAAGGCCCATCGCAAAGGAATGTGATAGGGGTTGGACACGATGCGGAAATAAATCATGGATAATACTGTGATCAAGTTCGAGTTCCCATCGCATATCAGAGATCACAATGGCGGAGGGTAATGCTTTTAGATGGGACTTGCGATGGAGGCCGATGCGAAATGGTTAATTAATTATGATATATATTTGCGTCGGGTCTAGGTCCATCGTACATTGCATATTGCAATGTGCAGTAGAGTGGATGCACGTTGAAAGGTTTGTGATCCGCCTATATGCGATGTATTGAGGAATACATAGTTTTATAATAAAACTTATGGTTTCAGGATATTTTAATAAAGGGAGTTAATATAAACGGGAAATGACTTTTAGGGGTTTCATACGTTAAGTTAGCGTTAATATGAAATATGAGCGGAAAGGGGAAATACACTAAGTATAATTCCTTTTCATGGGTTATTTTCTTTTTATATATATACATCAATACTTAGGTTAAACATATTTTTGTGGGTTTTTTGGGTAAAAGGGGATTTAACATGGGGTTTTCACTTTTCATAGGCAAAAAGGATTTTGACCTTAGGAAAATAGGTTTTTATGGAAAATAAATGAATATGAATTTTATGAAGGTGGGAAGGGGAAATTAGTAAATATAGGGATGAATGGGTGATGAGGGAAGTTAATTAATTGATCTTGTAGACCTTCATTTGCTTTGTGTAATTGCCTCATGGACATAGAAACATATGGTCAAACATGATAAATGTACATTTTGTCCAATCAATCATCAAACTTTTGCAACCTTTCTTCTGCTTACCCTTTGCTTATCCTATCATTTTTCCTTCACTTAATGGGTGCATTTAAGCTAGCAAACCCTTTTCCTTTCTTTTTATTTTACAAAAGCAAACTATCTAATTCTAACCTTATAACATCCAGGGGCTCAGATTAAATTGATGAGCACTTTATTATTCTCTACCTAACTACTGATATGCCCAGATGAAACAATTTGGCCAGATATTTATTCTCTAATTATAACATCAAATTTAAAGCGTGAAGCAGTCAAGATTAAACTATTTGACTATCATGGGTTGTGGCATTTATAACAAGCTGCACACAACCATTATTTTGCAGAAACAATAGTAGTGGCATTTAGACTTGCTCGCTTTCATAGTTTATTTGCTTTCTTTTCTTTCTAAACTAACATTTTCTTTGATATGGACATCATCATCAAGATATTTTGAAAAACATTTTATTCAGTATTATTATGTCCATATCCTAACTTAATAATTTTTCAAATATTCTCTTATTAAAACCAAAAAATGCTACAACATTGGCTCCATTTGGGGACTGCTTTCTCCTCTAGAATGCAGAGAACCTGCATATCCACGTGCCTTCTCCTTGGGCTATGGAGTCCTTGCTATAAGAAAAATCACACTGACATCTTGAAAAATAAAAGAAAACCAGAGTATTTACAATGAAAACTATTTCAACTTCTTAGTACTGAATGTAATGTTTGAGAAACCTTCCATTTACATGATAAGTGGAATATAGCCCCTTAATATTCTACAGCATAAAAGTATTGTTACCCTTCAGTTTAGCAATTGCTAAAGGCCCAAACCATATATTGTCAAATTTTCCATGCTTCCCCTTCTCTTCTCTCCTGGCATCCCATCTTAGAACTAGATCATCTTCCTTAAAGTCCCTTTCCCTGGCTATTCTGTCAAACAGGGCCTTAATCTTAATCTAATATTTGTTTAATTTGTGTTGAACTTCATCTCTATTTTTATTAAGTTCAATAATCTGATTTACTCTTCTTGAAAAATCATCAATTTCATCTATTGAATCCTGCAGGAATTTTAAAACAGGGAAGGCAAAATTGGTAGGGAAGATTGCATCTTTGCCATAGACTAATTGAAATGGAGATTTTCGAGTTGATCTCTTTGGAGTAATTTTGTTTTTCCATACTGCATAAATCAAATGTGAATCCTAGCTCTTCTTATAATTAGCTAGAATCTTTTTTATTACCTTTACTAGGCTTTCTTTGGATGACTCTGCAAAGCCATTACCTTGAGGGTAGTATGGAGTTGAATGATGTAACAAAATCTGATATTTCTGGAAAAATTCAGTCATTTTAACACTAGAAAATTTTGTTGCATTATCAGTGACAATTTGAGTTGGGAAACCAAATCTAGATAAGATATTTTCCTCAATAAACTTAATTACTACTGAATTAGTAGCATTTCTGACTAGAATTGCTTCCACCCATTTAGTAAAGTTTTCTGTTGAAGTGAGGATCCATCTATGATGATTACTTGAAGTGGGGTGAATCTCTCCAACAAAATCTAATCCCCATCAAGAAAAAGGTGTTAAAACTATTGATGGAACGAGTGGAAGAGCTGCTAAACCAGCAAACATTTGACAAGGAACACAACCTCTGACCTTTGCCCCTACTTGTAAGAACAATCTGGGCCAATAAAATCCTCCCCCCAAAATCTTGTATGTTGTTGCTCTCCAAGCATAATGTCCCCCACAAAATCTTGTATGAAACTGATAAATGATTCCTTCAATTTCTGATTCTGTTAAACATAATAAAAAAATATTTAATGGATCATTCTAGTATAAATTTGGATTTATAATGCAGTACTTGACTGATTTTAACTTACAGGTTTTACACTGGGTTTTGGAGCATGATGTTGGACACTCAAAATGGATCAAGAAATTTACAATATCTTGATACCAGTTTGACAACAAGAACTTTTCATCAATGTGTGTAGGATTGATCTGCTCTGAAGGTAGAGGTTCTTGTGTATTCTCCCCTTTAGGATGAAGGGAAGGTTCTTGTGGATTCTCCCCTTGTTCAAGGATAGAAGGTTCTTGTGTATTATTCCCTTGTGCAAGGACAAAAGGTTCTTGTGTATTCTTCCCTTGTGCAATTATAGAAGGTTCTTGTGTATTCTTCCCTTGTATTTCTAAAACAAAATTAATTCCAAGTACTTTGCAGTTGGATTCAGCTAGAAGCTTGGCTAATCCTTGACCTTTTACTAACTTGGTAGGCTTGATAGTTAGATCAAACTCATAAATTTGAGTGATCCATCTACCTCTTTTCCCATCAGTGTCTGGTTGGGTTAGGACAATTTTCACAGCACTATTAGGAACATAAGCAGTAATATGTGAATGTAAGACATACATCTTGAATGCTCTCAGGGCTTGAATGAGGGCATAGGCTTGCTTCTCAATGATGTCATACTTAAGCTCAACATTTCTCATAACCTTGCTAAAAAAGGCTATGGGTTGGTCATGGGAATCTTCATTTTTCTATAATAGAACGGCATCAAGGGTTGTTTCAGAGGCAAAAGAGAAAATACTAAATGGCTTAGTATAATCAGGGTTGGCTAAGATGGGAGCTTCAGATATAGCCCTATTTATTTATTCAAATGCATGCCTAGAAGAGGCAGTCCATTTGATCTCATGGTCCTTTCAGAGCATGTTAGTTATATCTTTTACAATATTTGCATAATTTGGAATAAATCTCCTTAGAAAATTAATCTTGCCTAGAAAAGCTTGAATCTCCTTCTTGTTTCTAGGTAAGGTCAATGATTCAATGGCAGATACTTGTTTGGGGTCAATTACTACTCCCTCCTTTGAAATTATATGGCCCAACAGTTTTCCTTCTTTGACAGCAAACAAGGACTTCTTAGGGTTCAATGTATTCCAAATTTTCTACACCTATCAAAAACCTTCATCAAGTGCTTTAGAATTTTCTAATCATATTTAGAAAATACATTTATCTCATCAAGATAAATAACCACAAATTTATTTACCTAACCCATAAAATCTATGTCCATAGCTCTCTGAAATGTTGCTCCAACATTGGTTAAGCCAAATGGCATCCTAGCATACATGAATGTACCCCAGGGTGTAGTAAAGGATGTCTTCTCTCTATCTGTTGTATCAACATTCACCTAATTGTAACATGAAAAACCATCAAGCATAGAAAGTCTTTGTGCTCCTAAAACCATTTGAAGTAAATGATCCATTTTGGGCAAAGAATAATTATCTTTTAATGATGTCTTGTTCAAATTTTCTAAAATCCACATAGAGCCTTATTTCTCCATTTTTCTTTCTAACGGGAACTAGATTTGCAACCCAATTAGAATATATAAGAGGGAGGATGATCTGAGCATGTAACATTTTTTTAATCTTCCTTTCTACAGTTGGTAGAAGGGTTGGATTTATCCTTCTAAGTTTCTGTTCATAAGGTTTTGCTTCTGGCTTCAAAGGAATCTTATGTTGTATTAATGAAGTATCATAGGTCTTTAGATCAGCATAATTCCAAGCAAAAACATCCTTATGATTTTGCAGTAACTTAAGATATTGAGCTTTGATCTCAGGGTCTAGAGATGCACATATTTTGATTTTTTTGATATCTTCATCAGTTCCAATGTTAAACTATTCTATGTCATCTTCTGAAGAAATGGACTGAGGGTTTCGGAGGACATCATTTTTACCAAACAATTTTTCTAAAGGAATAATTCCTTTTGGAATAAAATTATTAGATAATTGAATAATGTCATGATTAGTAATTTGGGTTTTAAAATCTGAAGTATCATTTCCATCTGCATTTTCATTTATTTTAGTTCTATCTTCATCAATTTGTAGAAATGAAAAATCATCTATTACGTGCAGAAATGATTTCAAATGTTCGTCATCTTCGAATATTTTCCAATGTTTCATATTATCTGGGATAGATGACCTATATTTGACTTGTATCTGATAGAGTACATCAGTATGATCAGGAATTTTAAAAGAGCTAGCACAGATAGCTAAGGCATCTGCATGAATATGTTGATCTCTAGGAATATGAGTAAAATTAAAAGTATCAAATAAGTTTTCAACTGAATCCCATACTTCATTTTGGTAGGACCTAAGTCTAGGGTGCTTGGTCTAGCAAACATTTCTTACTTGCTTAACAATAAGTTCTGAATCAGTAAAAACACTTAAGTTTTGAACTTTTAAGCTTTTGGCTAATTGCAATCCTAAAAGGAAAGATTCATATTCAGCCACATTATTTGTAACTTCAAAGTCTAATTTACATGATTGGGTTATATTTTATTTTTCAGGTGAAATTAAAACTACTCTAACCCATCTTTCGTGCAAGAGCCATCAAAGAATAGTTTCCAAATATCAGTTTGGTTTGGTTCAGGACTTTCAACTGCCTCTTCAATTTTGACTTGAGTTTTATGTTGGTTTGAAGTGAGTTGAAAAAACCCAAAGTCTTGATCTATTGCATAAATTGGATGGTTCCTTGGCTGGTCAGTTTTAAAAACAGTATGTAAAAATATTACCTCTCTATATATCTTAATTTCTCTCCTCCATAAACAGGAATAGTAGCATATGACATATCCATCTGTAGAGTTCCCCCTAATTTGGCACAGCAAGACCTACAAAGGAGCATTCCAAACTTGGGAGGGATATCTGTGACAACAATATCAAGTACTACACTTTTCACTGTAATTTGGGCAAGGGTAACCACTCGATCCTTGATCAATCCCAAACAGGGCACCCTTTTATAATGAAAGGTGTACAGGTCATGGTAGGATCTAGTTATGTCAAGTTTCAAATGGTCCATTATGGATTTTGGAATAAGGTTGTGTGATGCTCCTAAATCATGCATACAATTATACAACATGGAATCATTTGTTTTAAGAGTTACATAGAAAGGAGGCACTATGTCATCTATCATGTCTGAACTAGGGCCAAAAACTACTATTGTTTTTTCATCTTATAGACTTATGACACAACCTTTAGCATCAATCGATGTATTTTTTATCCATTTTGTGACTTGGCTTTTGTAACCAGGGTTTTTAGAAATTTCTGATAGTGGAATTGAGATCTTAACCCTCTCTAATTCTTTTTCAACATTAAATGTAGTCAAAATGTTTTTACTAGTTTGGATAGTATCAATTCACTGATCTAAGGGTTGAATTAGAGTTGTTTGAGCTTCAGAAGTTTTGGTACGTGGTTTAATTATTGTTTTTTCCTTTGGAGGTCTCCCAGGACTAGGCCTAGGCCTAAGATCATACCTCTTGTTTAACTCTACAATTAAAAATTCAGAGAAAGCGTGATATTTAGAGACCTATGAAGCTTCCTGATCTTCTTGAACCTGATTTTGTTGTGAGAGAGGATTGATGGTTGATTGATTGGAAGAAGAATCCATACTATTGATATCTTCAATAATTGTCATAGTGTTATCATCAAGTTGTTGGTCATCTATCAATAGAGGAGTAGGAACCTATTGATCATTGCTAGGTCTCTAAAGAATTTGTAGTGGTGGATTTATTTTATACTGGCCTTGATTTTGATTTTGAGGTCTAGTAACTGTTTGTTGTATTTTCCTGGGTTGGGTCTCAATCTTTGAAATCCTATTTGATAGGTTTCTAAGAAGAGATGTTATTTAATCTATTTTTGAGTCTTCTGATTTATTCTTAGAGGAACTAGAGGCCTCTTGAACAGATTTGAGTTTTCTTTGGGCTTTTCTTCCTTAAGTTTTAAAGAAGTTGAGGCTACCCTATTTGCTCCTACTTCTATAGCATTTGTTTTCATATCTTCAAGAGTTCTTGAAATTCTCTCTCGTAGCATAACAGCAAATTCATCATCAAAAGCTTTAGAAAACCTAGACTTAGTTGCTGCTACAGGAGGCTTACAATCAGCAGGCATTTTGTGATAGTGTTTGTTGAATCTTTTGATAAAATTTGATACTTGTTCACCGAAGTTCCTTTTAAGCTCTTCAAATTATGTGAGGAAGTAAAGAGGATCCTTTTTTAGACCCCATTGATTTTTAAATATGGTTGTAAGCTCTTCCCAATTTCTAATGGAAGCTACTGGTAACTGCCTAAACCAAATCCTCACATTTCCTTCAAGTGACTCTACAAAAAATCTCATATAAACATTTTCTTGTTCAATATTCATGTTGTGTTCAAAGTATAGGAAAGCTTGAAGATGATCCTCAGTTGAGGGACCAGTATCTCCATTGTACTTGGGAAGGTATTTTAAGTATCCAACTGGGAATGATTCAAGGTTATTAGGTAAGACTAAGGCAGCATATCTAGCCTATACAATAGGTCGAAAAGCCATGATAGCAAGTGGTGTATGAGGTGATTGAGGTGTATGAGGTTGTCGAGGTGGAGTATGTGGTGTTTGTGTGGATGTAGAGGATGAAGAAGAAGTAGAGGAAGAAGATGGTGATTCAGGGGTTGATGAACTAGTTGGGGTTAAAGGAGGAGGAGATCTCCTGAAAGACTTCAAAGGAGTCTTAAGAACTAAATTTGGGACCTGTAAAGGAATATATTCTTTTATTTCAAAGAGAGGATTGGAATATATAGAGAAGGTCTCCTCAGGTTGTTCAGAAGAAGAAGCTTCACGTCGATCAAAAATGGAAGGAAAATGATAGGTGGTAGGGGATATGAAATATGTGGGTTTGTATTCTAGTAGATTAATACCCAAATCAAACTCATTTTTAGGTGATCCTAGTGGTAATGTGGGTATTGGATGAGATTCTAATGAATGAATAAGGTAGGCTGACTTAAAATCAACTCCTCTATTTAGAAGTTCACCAATGCTAGGTGATAAATGGGAGTAATCAGGATCAGATGGGATATTACTATAGGGGTCAAATGATTCTAATTCTTCAGACTATAGGATTGAAGAGGAAGAAGAAGATGGTTGGTGTCCCCTTTAGAACTAGCTTTTCTGAGAAGCCTTTCAGGATCTAACAAAGGACTAACTATGTTAGCTTCTGAACAAGATCTGGTTTGTTTAAAAGGTGCCAACTTGGGAGTGTGGAGTCACCTAGGTGAATGATTTTAGCCTTTATAAATCATTTAATCACCTTAAAGGAAAAGAATGAATGAATATCGTTGTCCCAAGGGAAACTTAAAAGAAATTTGAATCCCCAACAATGGCGCCAGTCTGATGTTGTACCTCTGAGATAGTAGTAGGTCAGATACCAATGCCAGAACATCTAAAATAATTGTTTTGGGGTTTTTAGTTTTAGTTTTGGAAGATCAATGAATGAAGATAGATGTAGAATTGAAATACGTAATCCTTTGGATAATATTAATATCTCAGCAAAGGGATACTATAAAGCATTACACAGAGATATAGATCAAATAGTGGTGAGAAGAAGACAAAAAATAATATGATTATCATAGTTTCCAGACTATAAAACAGAACAATCATAAGTATGAAAACCTTCTAAACTACATTCCAAAGTTTAAAGGCAATATACTTAAGCTTACAAAAGATGCTGATGATTTATTGATTAGAGGGGATTAGCTAAATAGACAATTCATTAATCCATTCTCTTAATAGATGATCACTTCAGGAGTTTATAGGAATAAATTGAGACACAATTATTCCTACCTAGATATCTCTATAAGTCATAAGCATATGAAGAAAAACATAATGATTGATAACTGGAAAAACTTATAGGATAACACAAACTATGTAAAACCAAATTCAGAATCCTCTACTTTGTATTAAGGTCCCAGAAAGACTGAGTACATCAAGTGTCTAGAAGAGCTTCCTTCAAATGTGTAACTAGGTTCAAAGTAGAATGAGCAGTCACGACTTAACAAACAATGGACAATGAACCTTGAACATTGAACCCTTTAACAACTCGAGAAGAGAGTTATTTATACAATAATGAAACTAAGAAAATATCGTAAAACTGATTAAGATTTATTCTAGGAACGGAAAGATCTTCATGCAAGAAGATAGGGGCAGCTATTGAACTACTTCTTGTTGTCCCTTTTATTCAAGTTGTGTTGGCTTTGTTGTTTGATATTTTTCCATTTAAGCTACTTGATTGTTTGTATCCTTTACGTTGGTTAATTCCTTCATTTGATATTTCATATGATAGTCTTTAAACTCTGTGAATATCCTTTGATCCTGCTAAGTAGCCTTTACTATTTTTCTTTTTACCTTTACTGTGCATTTCAGGTTTTTTAACTGTGTTTTTCAACAGTAAGATCTTCGTATTTGTCTTCAAACTGTATGCAGGCTTTTTCTTTGTAAGCCTAGAACAAGAGCTTTTATATGCAAAACATTGAAATTGCTAAGAAAACATAGGTGACAGAGAAGGACATCAATGGCTTTATTGAGCCCGAAAGGATATTGGAAGGAGTCCAGAGCATATCGAAAGGTAAAACAATGGCTTTATTGGTCGCAAAGGATTATTGAGGCTTCACTGTGTAAAAGGGCAAAACAAAGCCAAAATGGTGATTTTTGCATTTAAACGGAAAAACAGCTTTCTTTTTGAAATATGGTGCAAAGTGAACAGTGCTCATTTTGTCGTTATGCAGGAGGTGGTTTTGGTTTTCATCACACCTCTTATGAGGCGTGAGCAGTTTTCTGAGGGGTCACTCAATACAATCTGAACCTGACACGTAGCAAGGGGAGGTCAGTGGAATACCTTTTTTCGGGTGGGTAATGCTCGGACAGAGATCCAGCCCAAAATTGTTGAGGATCATTGGATTTGAATGCATGTGATTGGATGGTGGTGGAGTGAAAGAGCAACGCAAAGGGGCCCAACGATTAATTATTGCGGTATGGGCTTTATTATGGGTTAAATACTGAGATTAGCAAGGTTTTACGGTTAAACAAAGGTTTAGGTTGGTTCTTCGTTTAAATCATAAAAATATTTTAACAAAGAAATCCTTTGCAAAACAAGGTATGGCAGACTTGAAAAAGTATGAATTCGGGTGGATAGATGGCGTCGGGTCCAGGTTCATCACATATTGCAATCACAGTTTAGCGAAGGAAGGCCCATTGCAAAGGAATACGATAGGGGCCGGACGCGATGCAGAAATAAATCATGGATAATACTGTGATCAGGTCCAGGTTCCCATCGCATATTGAAAGGTTTGTGATCCGCTTAGATGTGATGTATTAAGGAATACTTAGTTTTATAATAAAACTTATGGTTTAGGGATATTTTAATAAAGGGATTTAATATATACGGGAAAGGACTTTTAGGGGTTTAATATGTTAAGTTAGTGATAATATGAAATATAAGCTGAAAGGGGAAATACATTAAGTATAATGCCCTTTCATGGGTTATTTTCCTATTATATATATACATCAATACTTAGGCTAAACATCTTTTTGTGGGTTTTTCAGGTAAAAGTGGATTTAACATGGGGTTTTCACTTTTCCTAAGAAAAAAGGATTTTGACCTTAGGAAAAGGGGTTTTTATGGAAAATGAATGAATATGAA
Organism: Pinus taeda; assembly: GCA_000404065.3. Classification (NCBI taxonomy): domain Eukaryota; kingdom Viridiplantae; phylum Streptophyta; class Pinopsida; order Pinales; family Pinaceae; genus Pinus; species Pinus taeda. The sequence goes on from APFE031217538.1 coordinate 38,541, forward strand.
CTATATGAAGGTGGGAAGAGGAAATTAGTAAATATAGGGATGAATGAGTGATGAGGGAAGTTAATTAATTGATCTTGTAGACCTTCATTTGCTTTGTGTAATTGCGTCATGGACATAGAAACATATGGTAAAACATGATAAATGTACATTTTGTCCAATGAATCATCAAACTTCTGCAACCTTTCTTATACTTACCCTTTGTTTATCCTATCATTTTTGTTTCACTTACTGGGTGCATTTAAGCTAGAAAACCCTTTTCCTTTCTTTTTATTTTACATAAGAAAACTACCTAATTCTAACCTTATAACATCCAAGGGCTCAGATTAAACTGATGAGCACCTTATTATTCTCTACCTAACTACTGATCTGCCCAGATTAAACAGTTTGGCCAGATCTTTATTCTCTAATTATAACATCAAATTTAAAGCATGAAGTAGTCAAGATTAAACTATTTATTCTCTACCTAACTACTGATCTGCCCAAATTAAACAGTTTGGTCAGATCTTTATTCTCTAATTATAACATCAAATTTAAAGCATGAAGCAGTGAAGATTAAACTATTTGACTGTCATGGGTTGTGGCATTTATGACAAGCTACACACAACCATTATTTTGTAGAAACAATAGTAGTGGCATTTAGACTTTCTCACTTTCAGAGTTTATTTGTTTTCTTTTGTTTCTAACCTAACATTTTCTTTTTGTCTTGATTTTTTAGGACATCTAACCTAACATTTTCTTTGATATGGACATCATCATCAAGATATTTTCAAAAACATTTTATTCAACATTGTTATGTCCATATCCTAACTTAACATTTTTTCAAATATTCTATCTTATCAAAACCAAAAAAATGCTACAACAACCCCTATCCAATAACTCTTGAATTTGCACTTGCACCTCATGAAGTTCAACAATAGACATTTAGTAGGGAGCTTTGGATATAGGTTCGGTACCAGGCTTTAGCTCTATGGAGAAGTCAATCTCCTGCTTTGGAGGTAAACTAGGCAACTCCTCTGGAAAGACATTGGATAATTCTGAAAGGAAAGGATATTGTTCAAAGGATGAAAGATCTCCCTCAATTAAAGTCATTACAGCATAGATTTGACATATTTTCCTAAGACTTCTCTTCATCTGCAAGAATGAGATAATTCTTAAAGAAACAGGTCTCCTTTCCCCATCGATAACCATAGATTGGCCCTCATCACTCAAAAAATGAAGGGTTTTTCTTCAACAACTAAGCACAACCTAGTGGGCTTCGAGCCAATCCATCCCAATTATCACATCATAGTGACCAAGTGGCATCACATAAAGATTCACGTTTGTGACACATACCCCCAAGTCTAAAGGGCACTCTTGCACTAAGCATTCAACCTTTTGAGATCGCCCTGAGACCATCTCAACCTGATCAAAATCATTTTGCTCTATTGCCACCAATTTACATTTCAATAAAGAATTAGGAGAAATAAAACTTTCAATTGCACTAGGATCAATCAAAATAGTAACAACCATACCAATTAGGTTACCAGATGCTTCAAGCACTCTATATTGATGCTCGACCTGGCGATTTTGTACAACTGCATGAATCCTACGGGTTCTACCCATATCTCTAACAATGGCTTGTTCCTACTCTGATTATGCTTCAGCTTTAGTTTCAAGGCAATCTCACTCATAATGAGGTCCTCCATGAGTCCAACATCCAATAATGGGAGAGGTTTTCATAAATTTTACCCTTTATTAGGTGATTCTTGAGTGCAAGCATTACTTTGTTGAAGATGATGCCTTCAATTATTTCTTTGGTTCTTAAAAATATGATTCTTTTGAAATCCCTGATGATGTGAACCACCTAAATTATGTATTACATATTGGCCTCCCCTTCAAAGCCGATTTTGTCTTTGGATCGATCGACCCAAGAAAGATATCCTACTATGCTTTCCTTATGGCTAGAGGTATTGATTTTGGTAAAGCCCGATAAAGCCTTCCTTCCTCGATTACATGAGTTGGTTTAAGCCTTACTCTCTTACTTACTCTTTGACCAGTAATCTTGTCTCCCAGTCTGTCTTCCATGGAATGATAGATTTTGGGTTTTATCCTGATCTGAAACGATCATAAGTTAAAACTAATGTAGAATTGATTAGCCATTAATGAACTGAATGTTAACTGAAAGTGTGAAACCGAGAGAACTGCTTGAGAAGAAAGACTCTACAACAACTGATAAAACATAAGTAAGATTCATAATAAAAGTGAAAACAGCAAAAACACAATGATACCAGATAGCAAAGTTGATTACGGAGTTCGTCCCTGATGGACTACGTCTCTGGGTCCTCTTTCAAGATGGGCAACCACTTTATTAGGATTGAAACAAAAGAGGTTGATTACATAGATATTTGACCAAAATTAGATGCACGAAGGCACTTCTAATCACTATCAATGGATAGCTCTCTGAACCATCTTTCCAACACCTATCACGGTTCTTAATTCCAACTCTGGATGCTCCTGTTACACTGAAAACAAAAACAACCTCTCACTTCTAGAATCTGCATACCAAAACTCCAAAACCACTCTCCTTTGTTCTTCATGAAAAAAAGTTCCTTTTAAAATGCACCAGATACACTTGAACTTCCTCCACTAAGTTTAGGAATGCATTTGATCAAATTTAGGGTTCTTGGGCCTCGGTCCATTCATGAAAGGACACTTAGGATAGGGTTGCATGGTCATTGAATTAATTTTCACCAAAACAATGCAAAAAAACCCATTTATAAACATTATATTAAACCTTAACTATTGGTGGCTTACTGATCAGGTGGAAAAGGTTGACTTCCTGCATGTGATCAGGGCGGTCTAACCATTGTTAGGCACCTGGCGACTATCTCGACGATTGTGGTGGATGATCCCCTTTACAACTCTGGTAGCTTGTTCACATATGATAACTCCGCTGCAGTCAGGTAGGATGGTTTTACAAACCCCGACAGCTAATCACATCTCCACTCACATGATGTGTTACTCCGCTGCACTGAGGAACCAGGTTAAGAGAAAATGGTTATCTCATGCGGTCAAGGCTACGGCTCCACCAACCGCCCCACTCCGACTACTCACATGGCACGATTCAGATGTGACTATCTCCAGCGGTTAGGGACCTGTCATATGTTTTTTTTTGCAATGTTAATGTGTAATTTTTATAAAAGGGCCAAGAGGGTTTATAGTTAGGGTTAGGACTTTTTAATGTGTGGATTTAGGGTTTTGAACATAGTTTGGAATCTATTAAATACATAGAGTTGTAGAATGGTCCAATAGGTTTGGAATTAATTTCTAATGCATTTTTAATACATTATTTGTATAGTAAAGTGGTTTGATAGGGTTTAGGACATAGGGTTATGTGTATTAGGGTTTTAGGTCTTTAGGTTAGGATTTGTCATTCATCCTTTTGTTCTAACATGACCTTTACATTAAATTGTCACAAAGTGACATTTGCGACATTTGTCACATGATAACAACAACCAACCCTAAAATCTGGATGACAACCCCACATCAACACCATATCCTGCAAAGTCGACGACAACCACATGTCGACAACCTAAATCCTGCGAGGCAAACGAAAAACACATGTCGACACAAACTTTGCAAGGCAAATGATCAACCCACGTCGACAATCATATCCTGGCGGAATTGACAACAACCTCATGTCGACAACCATGTACAAAACCATATCAACCATGGACATTACCTGAACAACCTGAACCATAAACAACACTGTGGAAATTGAACGACACTGAACTGAACGCTAATGATGACACTGCACACTGACGATGAATCTGTGCAATTGATCTCACAATATCCTCCTAGATCAATCCTCTCCACTTGAAAGCTTTTGGGCCACAAAATTTTGACCAAACAAATAGTCGATGAGGGTAGAGATCCCTCACTTTCCACCTTTCCCTGGCGATGTACCAATACATTCAATCAATCACCTGAAAGTGATGACCCTAATGATGCTAACCATGCACATTTTGATTTGATGACCTATTCCATCCATCTGCAGTATGAAAAACTTGTGACAATGGTCAAGAAACCTATTATAAACATGGCAATTGATTTCTTTCCATGAAATACCATGAGTTAGTGATTCATAATCATCTTTGAAAATAGTCTCTATAGGATATTGTTCAATACCATTGACAAGTATTAACAATCTATTTTGTATAATAACAGAGACAATCAAAGATATTCTTGACATCAAACCAGTTAGACTTTCCTGATTCTCGATTACTAAGTGAACTTGTTGCAAATAATCCATCAAACTGTAATATGAAAACTGGTGCAATTTAGTTTGTCTTTGAAAGTATTGAATTAGCTGTTGACTTTTTTGAATCACTTTTTCTTCATTTATTAAATGATGTTTCCATTGATTAGCACTTTCCCCTGATGCATAAGTTTCCCTTAAATGCCTTGACACTGCTTTAGAGAAGGCTTTGATATGAAAACAAATAGGTTTCCTCTCCACTTGAAAAGAGGCTTCCAAACTATTCGAAACATGAAATGGTGACACAATATAAGAGAAATTTAGCACTGACTTTCCCCAATACTTACTTGTATCCCTGTAACTGTTAACTTCCAAACTTGGACTAAATTGATTCATTCTAACATTAGGAAGAGGAACTTTAGGCACAAAATGTAATTTATGTTGTATTCCCTTCTTATGAGTAAGATGTTTGGTTTTACATAGAATTGGAATAGTTTCTACCTCTTTGATCAAACTATCTTTGAGTTGAGTCTCATAACTTGAACAAATATCTTGTTGTTTCTTATGTTGTTCCTTTACACACATGATTACAAATATTTTATTTGAACTTATTAATCGCTTCATCTGATTACCAACAATATTCAAGTGATTTTTGTTTTCATGTGCCCTGACAATAAATTCAACCCCATCTTTCTTAAGGTGATATTTATGCCTCTCCTATAAAATACTGCATCACAATCATAAATATAATTATTTCCTAAGACAACTCCACATATGTCTACTGGAACCACATCTAATTCCACTTCATCAATGTAATTAGTTATAATGGAAAATCTTAATCGATGCTATTTGGTGACTTTTATCTGAGTTGATTTATTTAGCCATCCTAATGGGTAAGGTCTTGGATGATTCCTTGTTTCCAAACCCAAACTCTTAACAAAATATTCAGATATTAGATTGGCCTGTGATCCACTGTCAAACATTGTATCTACCTTTGTGTTCTTAGAAGTTATCCTTATGTTAAACAATTCAACTCTTTTATCCTCATTTGAAGGATTTATGTTTGATGAAGATGCAATAGTATTCGAACTTGAACTAGTGTCAGAAGTTTTACCTGTTGTAATCATAGCAGTTATCCTCCTTTCATCACTTGAATATAAACCTAGATCTTGCTACACTGCTGCAATTGCCTTCTTTTCATCCTTCTCCTTAAGGAACTTTTTGGGCTTAAGTTCTTCATGAAGTTTCCAACACTTTGATTCATCATGACTAATTCTATAGTAATGAGAACAAGTAGGTATTTCCTTATGAGCTATCGCTAATTTTTTTCTCTTCAAACTGTTCTTCCCTTTACTGTCATTGGAATCTTTATTTCCAACTCTTTGGATGATGGCGATGAAAAATTGAATGGTCTACCACCTGATTCAATATGTATGGCCTAAACACACACTTCAACAAAATCATCAGGATTAAACATCAATAATGTATGTTGCAAATATGAATGTAAACTATCGATGTATTTTAATAAAGTTTCACGTGTATCCAATGAAATACCAAGTGCTGATGATTTCTTTCTGAACTCCTGAGTAAACTCCTAAACACTCTGCCCTTTACCTTGCCTCAAATGTTGCCAATCAATAGCAGCTTGCTGCATGCATCCTAAAGGATAGAATTCTTTCCTAAGATCTTTTAAAAACTTAAACCATGAAGAGATGACTTTACCTTTTTGCTTTACATCTATCTGAGTTTTACTTTCCAACTAGATTAAAGTTGTTCCCCCCATTCTAAGTGTATCTAACTAAATTTTGGTTTTATCATTAGAAATGTTCTGAATACGACAATACACTTCTAACTGCTTAATCCATTTATCTAGATTTTCAGGATTCATTTCACCATCATAAATAGGTAACTCAAATTTTACATCAAGTTTCAAAAGAGATGTTTTCTTAGGTTTCGTTTTTGTTTTAGATTCTTCACTGGAAGAGGAAGAAGATGATGATGATGATGATGATGGAGATGATGGAGGTGAAGGTGGTTTATTAGCCTTGCCTTTACCTTTTTCCTTCTTCAATGTCTTTGAAGAAGAAGTTGCATCTCTCTCCTTCTTATCTTCGTACAATTCTCCCAACATCTGCTGCATAGTCAAGAATGCTTGCTGAAACTTTTCATCACTCATCTTAGTTTTAGTATTTTCACCTGCATTAGATCCTATCATGGTTGACTTATGAACGACTCTTCGCTTTCCAATCTCTGGATCAATCTACTCAAGTATTCCTTCTCCACGTTGCAACTTTGACCTAGTTAACATTCAATGGAAAATTCTACAAACACAACTTGCTCTGATACCAAATTATATGACTTGAAATGATCATAAGTTAAAACTGATGTAGAATTGATTAGCCATTAATGAATTGAATGTTAAGTGAAAGTGTAGAAACTGAGAGAATTGCTTGAGAAGAAGGAATTTATGATAGTTGATCAAACATAAGTAAGATGCATAAAAGAAGTGAAAACAACAAAAACATATCATGGATTTGAGACTTTTGCGATTTGCATTCTGTGTGGTTGCATCTTCCGGATTCATCGCATCTGTTGTTTTAGTGCATCGACGTTTCGAACCAGCCACTGTGGTTCATCATGATGATGAACCACAGTGGCTGGTTCGAAACGTCGACGCACTAAAACAACAGATGCGATGAATCCGGAAGATGCAACCAAACAAAAACATAGTGATAACAGACAACAAAGTTGATTACGGAGTTCGTCCCTGATGGACTACGTCTCTAGGTCCACTTTCAAGATGGTTGACCGCTTTATTAGGATTGAAACAGAAGATGTCGATTACACAAAGATTTAACCAAACTGAATGTGCATGCAGCCACTTCTAGTCACTATCAATGGAGAGCTCTTTGAACCAACTTTCCAATGCCTATCATGGTTCCCAATTGCGACTCCAGATGCTCCTGTTACACTAAAAACAAAAACGGCCTCTCACTTCCAGAATCTACATACCAAAACTCCAAAACCACTCTCCTTTCTTCTTTATGAACAAAAGTGCCTTTTAAAACCCACTAGGTACACTCGAACTTCCTCCAATGAGTTTAGAAATGCATTTGTTCTAATTTAGGGTTCTTGGGCCTCGATCCATTCATGAAAGTACACTTAGGATAGGGTTTCATGGTCATTGAATTAATTTGCACCAAAAAACGCAACAAAACCCATTTATAAACATTATATTAAACCTTAACTGTTGGTGACTTGCAGACTTGGCAGAGGAGGTTGACCCCCGCATGTGATCAAGGATATCTAACCATTGTTAGGCACCTAGTGGCTATCTCGATGGTTGTGGTCGACGGTTCCCCTTGATGGTTCTGGTACTTGTTCACATGTGATAAATCCGTTGTGGTGAGGAACTGGGTTAAGAGAAAATAGTTATCCGTTGTGGTGAGGAACTGGGTTAAGAGAAAATAGTTATCTGTTGTGGTCAAGGTTGCGGCTCCACCAACTGCCCCACTCTGACTACTCACATGGCACGATTCCGATGTGGCTATCTGTTGTGGTTAGGGACCTTTCATATTTTTTTTTTTGCAATGCTAATGTGTAATGTTTATACAAGGGCCGAGAGGGTTTAGAGTTAGGTTTAAGACTTTTTAATGTATGGATTTAGGGTTTTGAACATAGTTTGAAATGTATTAAATACATAGAGTTGTATAATGGTCCAATAGGTTTAGAATTAATTTCTAATGCATTTTTAATACATTATTTGTATATTAAAGTGGTTTGATAGGGTTTAGGACTTAGGGTTATGTGTATTAGGGTTTTAGTTCTTTAGGTTAAGATTTATCATTCATCCTTTTGTTCTAACATGACCTTTACATTAAATTGTCCCAAAGTGACATTTGCGACATTCGTCACATGATCATGACAACCAACCCTGTAATCTAGACAACAACCCCACATAGACACCATATCCTGCAAAGTCGACAACAACCACATGTCGATAACCCAAATCCTACAAGGCGGACAACAAACACATGTCGACACAAGCACTGCAAGGCGAATGACCAATCCACGTCGACAATCGTATCCTGGCAGAATTGAAGACAACCTCATGTGTACAACGAGGTACAAAACCATATCAACCATAGACATTAGCTGCACAACATGAACCATAAACTACACTGTCGAAACTAAACAACACTGAACTGAATGCTAATGATGACACTGCACAGTGACGATGAATCTATGCAACTAATCTCACGAGATCCTCTTGGATCATATCCCCACCTTTGTTCCCCAATAATTCTTCCTTGGCTATAATTGCTTGTTGCACTACCTCATGCAAAGTAGTAGGCCTCAAAATTCACACCTTTTCCTTTATAATAGGATTCAACCCATACAAAAACTTGTTTTCCTTGAGGGCTTTAGTATTTATATGGGTAGCATATCTAAGTAACTCCATGAATCATGCTTCATATTCAAGGATTTTCTTAGTTCCTTTCTTAAGATCATGGAACTCATTCAATTTCCTCTCCAAGTATTCAGCAGAAAGGTACTTTGCTCAAAATTCCTCTTTAAATCATTCCCATGTTAAGGTAGACATGGAGTATCCCAATTGGGATTCTAAGTTCCTCCACCATAATAGTGCACTCTCCTTAAGTTCGTACATAGCCAAATTTTCCTTTTGGTTGCTAGAATAGTTTTGCAACTCAAACCATAGGCGCATGTTTTCCAACCAATCTTTTTCTACCTCCCATTTTGTGGTACCCTTAAAGATAGGAAGATTAACCTTTTCCAACTCTCTATGTGCATCTCCATCAGATGGTATTTCTTGCCTCTCTGCTTGAGATGAAGAACAAGGCATTGAAGGATTTCCCCCAACCCTACTAATTAAGACTTTAGTCATCTTTTGGAAAGATAACATCATATCCCTTACTTCCCTGGTGGATATTTTCTCAGATTCTTTAACTTGGGGAGGTGGAGATGAGACTTCCTTCCTCCTCCTTGATGTTCTCTCCATGATTACTTAACCTGCCCAAGGAAAAATTCAAGTAAGTAAATAAATATTAGCAGGCAAGCCCTAGGTCCTAGAGTTTTAACTTGGCTTTGATACCATATGTAAGGTCACATCTTACCAACCATCAGTATTATACTAAGGTTGACTCACTAATTTACACTACACACTAATTTCTACTAACTAACTAACCCATGGTAATATTAGAATTCTCATTAAAGCTACAGGGTCATGCTTCGTCAAGATCCAAAACCTACAACCATAAGTCTTAAAATCATATTTAATGATAGTATTTAGTGGGATAAATAATATCAATCTTTACAAACCACAATTTCCAAACAGATAATTGTTCATTCTATTGCAATTAAAAGTGTTTAAGAGTGACTAATTTGATTTTGTTCTAAATAATATGCCTATGAATTCTTTGGTAAAACAAAGGAAAGACAAACAAGATAATTCAACTTCTAAAGGAGTGGTTTCCAATGATTATGAATTCATATGTGAGCTAACAATTACAACAATTTACCTACCCAAATTGAATTTCACAGATTCTTAATTCAATGGAATCATCATGCTTATTCATTGAGATATTTCCAAAAACACATTTGTTGCAAATCCTAAATTCACTTAGCCATATTTATAGACAATTCATAGATGTAATTAGCTACAACAATTGAGGCATTATGTCATACAGTTTTCAAGCATGAAACGTGCAACTATTGAGGCATTTTTTCAAACACTTACAGCCATAACCCTTAAGGTGATTTCACCACAATTAACTAACATGAATCTGAGTTTACATAACTTATTTTTCATTGCCAATAATGCTAATAAGTGAACCTAATACAGAAGTAGAACTGTCATCCATCTTCATTGTTGCATATACAAAACTTTAGGCACATAAATGACTATAAACATTTAATGAATTTTACAAATTTCTTGCAGTAATGTAGCTACAACCATTGGACAATTTTGAACAATGGTTAACAATCACAAAACAAGCTGCTAATTATTAAACTATCAAACAAGCAGTCACAAGTTATTTAAACTATCACGGTATTAACCATTGAGACTTTAAAACAAGAATTCAAAGTTTAAATAACAGGTCAGTTTCATAAATAGAGATTATTACGTAAGTCACAGCGAAAAGAAAAAGAAAAACAGTGAAACAAACCACTAGGCAGAAACAACAAATCTATAAAATATAACAGCATAAAGAACCAGATTCTGAAACTTTATTTTTTTTAATCAAAATCGGGGTGACATGGCCATAAGGCACATATATACCCTAAATTTAAAATGAATCAAAATAGAAATGCCTAGAAACGTGATTCTTTAAAACCACAACAAAAAAGAAATTCCTACTATCTCATTTATCACTTTTGTCAAACATATAATGTGAAAATTGATGTATAGTTGTAAAAAGAGAAGGAAAACCAAATTTATTCTATCTATATGTTCTCATATACTCATGGCGTCCTTAATGCTTCAGCCATTAAGACATGATGTCAATAAACTTGCAACGAAACTATACCAAAAGAAAACTTACATAAAATAATCTACAGTTATTGCAAAATTCCTTCAACATTTAGTGTGTAGCATTTGATATACATCTAAGTTTCAATCAACAACTAAATAAGAAAAAACCATGTAATGAACGACAAAAAAAAACACAATATAATGTTGTCAACATACCTGGCAATGAATTTATACAACTCAAAAGGGTGGGAGTATGCTCCAGCTCCAATATCCTTACCAACTCATTGTCAACCACCTGGTTTTCCTCCCAACCATATCTAGGAAGAACTTCTCCTCCAAGAACCCCCGAACTGCAAAAGCTCACAAGCAGTACCAAAAGACAACAATAGAGATATTTGCAAGGAAAACTAAGGAAGAAAATTTTCACTTCCTCTCATTACCACTCATGGTCAACCTCAATAACTAGAGATCTCAAGATTTTAGTAACAATTTCAGAATTATTTTGGAAGCAATAGGCTACTCTCCATATCTCTCCCTCTCACCATTTTCCTCAAGTCTCTTCCACTCTTGGAATCATAATATTCCCCCCCAAGTGAGAATATGTGAGACTCATATATAGGAGGAGCAACCAATTCTTGTCATAAAGGAGCAATGTGCATGCATTGGATTCCATTTAGAGGAGTATAACTTGTGCCATTAAGGAGAGGTATGCATGCCTTAGTTAAGGAGAGTGTAACATATGCATTGAAGAGAGTGTAAGAGGAATATTTTATGACATATTTTTAATGAGTGAAAAGGAATATGTCATTCTTTGATGAGTGCATAAAATAGAGTGTAATGTATTATTTAAGAGAGAGAGAGAGAGAGAGAGAGAGCCATGAGAGTTATGAAGGAGATGCGTGAATGGATTGAGGAGATAAATTTGACTTGTAATTCCTTTTTAATAATAATATCTTAGGCTCATAAAAGATAATAAAAATATTAATAATATTTAGGATTCAATCAATATTGAACTATTAGGATTGATTAATGATAAGTTAAGTCGTTTTTCTTCAACTCCGCTTGATTACCAATTTATGCAAGGTGATTTACTATTTTTGGAAAGTCGTGCTTGAGATGTTGGACATGACTTTCAATTTTTAGAAAGTCATTCCAGAATTCTGAGAATGAAATTTTATTTAAGGAAATTCATCCATGAGTGGTATTTTTCTTCTGGAGAATAGGGATTATGCACCCTTATTTCATCCATCTGTGTGCCTTAGTAGATTGAGGACTTTGCGCCCTGATCTACTCCAAAGATCCAAGATTCCATAACTTGGTCTTTTTAAATATTCAAGACTCCACGCCATAAATTTACAAGACTCCACGTCTTTATCTTTCTTGAATTTAGGACTCCACACCCTAATTTCCATACCCTCTCATCTACTATGCTTTGAAACTTTGCATTTCTCCTTATGTTACTGATTGTGAGCTTTTACCCATGTGATGGTTTGCTGGTAAGGCCTTTTTCAAAGACCTGGACACATTACAATCTCATAAATCAAAGGAATAAAATGAATTTCATAATGAAATTAACTTAATCACATTTTATCGAGAATGTTGCATGACTTCCACAGCCATTTTGAAGAAATGACTTCCACAGTCATTCATAATTGAACATCCTTGTTGGAAAATGACCAGGTACCCTACCACATCCTGCTTAGGATAATATTAGACATATATAATCACACAAATCATGTATCATCCATAAATCATAATTAGCCATCTATTCCACATAACCATGAGCATCCATGGGTCTATGTGTCTCAATCTTGGATCACCATCCATGTCATACACCTACTTCATAAATCAAATGCAAAAAGAGAAACATATGTATAACATTTACTTGATCAAAACCATCTAATACAGATAATTAAAGATACCACAAATAAGAGGAAATATAACTATATAAAACATTGTTCCCCAATCTAGTGATCAGTCTGACATACATAAACATAAAAGGAAATATAATTGTGTATATAAAACATTATTCCTCAATCAAGTGATCAATCTGTTACATACATAACTCATCAAAAATCACCCTTGACAGGAGTGAAAAACCTATACTAGGAAAAAAAAAAAATGGGACACTGCAATTTAGCAAATGGTGCAACGAGCATGCCAAAACAGTATTTTAAAACCTAATACGTAGCCCTGAAAATTGTTGGTTGTAAGTGTTACAAAAAAATTTGTAGTGCAATAAAAAAACGTGTAGGCGCTACAAAATGATTTCATAGCACCCCAAAAAAATTGTCTTTTGAATTTTTGGAAGGTGAAATGATTCGACCCTTTCTAGAATTGATTCTCCATAGCCTTGAATCACTCCTTAGTACAATATATGATTTCATATGCCTTTCTCCATGGGTATTGGTAATACAATAACAATTTTCCAAAAAGCAATTAAGGAGTGTTTTGAAAACAAACAAACAGGGTACTCTATTCTTTGTGACAACACTTTATTCATTGTAAATACCACACACTCACTACTCTAGGAGACAGAGGACATTCCTCCATGGGTTTGGAAACAATTGCAACATAAGTCCAATGCATAAATAACACGCACAAAAGTTAAATTCACAAGGCATAAGCTCTTAATATCAATTGATTCAACGGATTACAGGGTCTTAAAACTGTATAGCAGCAACGCATAGCATCTACAACACATATATGACACTACGATATATCAATAGTAATAAAAAACATCAATAGACCAACAACATATATTTTAAACACATCAACAACTACTACAAGACACAATATGAACTTACAACTTCATAAACACAGGTATAAATATGTTCAACTCCAAATTTCACTAGAACCAGAAATCAACTTGCTCCTAAAGCATACAATCATCACACTTCTCACCACATTCATATTCTTAATACAAATCAACTCAACAAGTGCAGACATCAATAAATAGAACTTCATTAATAGTATACAGATAGAGAAATAGACACAGAGGCATATAAATATGTTACATATTAACCAAATCCAAATACACATTAAACTAGACAGAAATATGATGCAGCCCAGTTTTCTTTCAACCTCTATCTCTTCTCCTTGTTCTAGAGCTCGTCCTCTCTTCTCCTCTACCACTCCTCCACTGATGCACTTCTTCTTCTCAAAAACCCTTTTCTTTAAAAAGAAAGCTAACATGGGACAACCAAGAGTCACAAGATGAATCGTTTCCCCTTCTCCACAAAATAAGGAAAACTATATTTACGTTAGGAAATAATTCCTCCAATTTATTCTAAAAACAAAACTCATTTACTAATGTAAATATTTAAAATTTCTCACAAAGATTTAAAATCTCTCCTAGTATCATCATGTGACCATCCCATCACATTAGCAAGATTTAAGTCCATTCTTCATCAAATTTTGTGCCTCGTCTATGTGCCTGCATCAATTATTCACTCAAACACAAGTTATTGTGTTAATGCTTGAACTACAACAACAATAATTAGTCAATAGCAACTAATTCTAGTCACACATTATGGCAACAATCTACAAATAAATTCAAAAAAAAAATCAATGATGCAAAGTATACTTTCTTACAATAATCAAATTGTGAACTTAAGAAGCTAAACACATATAAATCAGAAAGTAATTTTATTTTTTTGCACATAAAATAAACCTTCAGTTTATTGGAACAATGTTCAGAGAAACATGATTGGAATATATACATTGTGAATAGATATGTAGGATGCATGCTAGTTGAGTAGGAGGATTGAGTTTCGGATTGCCCTGGCGCTTGAATACATGTGACTCAATAGCTAGCAGCTCTTCGACTATTCTTTTAGTAACTAATTTGGTTATCAGAAAATAACTATGTGGTTTGACCAAATATCCCCAGATATAGTCCAAGTCAATGTTCTAAATTTGTGCAATATTATTTTTATGCATCTTAATCGTTGTCTTTTTCCTTCCCTTTCGCTACATTTACTTCTAGTCGCTTAACCTCTAAAATCTTTGGTTCTAATACTATATCTTTGATTATTTTCATTGCACATTGTGTCAAAGGGGAAGAACTTTGTTTTGTAGTTTTAATCAATTCCTTGGACCTATGTAAGTGATTATTCCATGATTTCAAGATTGTTTTCTTTTGTATTGTAGAAATTCGAGGTAGGTCGGGTGTGGTTCCCTTGTTAGTGTTCTACCAAATAATAATCTCAGTGAGTTGTGTATCTACCTCCTTAAGTATACTTAGCTTATTACATAACCGCTCCTATACATGAAATTATTGATTGATGTCAATGGCTTCTTGTCTAAACTTTTCCAATTTGACTATGTTATTGGTTGTTTTATGAATTTTTCAGTTGCAATTCAACCAATTGAGCATCCTTCTATTACATAGCAATCTAAATCCCAGGTTGTAGTCTATCAGTCTCATTTTTCAATTTTTGTTGCAACTTTGATATCTTTTGAACCTACTGGTATTGAGATTTATATTATAATAGTCTCAATTATGCTTGAAACTAATTTCCTTCTTGTAAAAATTGTTGTTCCATGTCCAATATTTTAGCATCCTTTTGGTTTAGGATCTCCATTAGTCTAATAACATGGTACACATTTGAATTTTCATATAATATGATAGAGTGAACTATTTCTTGATATACTTGCTTTTCATTCAATTGTGAACCATCTCATACATCCTGTGCAGGGGCTTCTGTTTCCTCAGTTCTTCTCTTCTATTTTTTTTTCTTTTAACAACAACACTTTATTTTGGACTAAAATAGAAATCTAAGGGAGGAATATTCAATTTATTTTGATGATAGAAAAATTACCATTATTTCTTCCTATGAACTATTACCGAAAATTGTGGTAATATGAGTTTTAAATAATACTTTGGAGGTCACTAAGCCAGTTTGTATAGGGGCATTTCACTGTTGCTAAACATGTTACTTAAGAGTGGAAGTCTGAGGAAGAGTTTATGAGACTCTGTATTGCTAAAGAACACTTATTATGGATTTTAGGAATTCTTGTGAACTATTAGCGGGAACAATACTATTAGAGTTTTCAACAAGAAATTGGAGGAAACCAAGCCAGTGTCAGTATGGAAAGGGATATTAAACTATTGTTGAGCATGTTTCTTAGGAGTGGAAGTCTCGGGAGGAGCTTTGAAAATACCATGCTATCAAGGAACACTTGCTATATCGTTTAGGAATAGATCTAGTTTTGGATATGTTTTGATTACAGTGGAATATCTTTCAACAATTTTTTTTTTCTAAGAAGAAGAAGTTCACCAACAATTTCTACGAGCAGTTGTTCAATTTCTTTTGAATCTTCAGTAGGGATGACTACATGAGTTTTATATGAAGAGGCATATGTATTATGAGGTTCATCATTTTCTTGTTGTAAAATCAAAGGAAATAATTTCTTTATTTCTTCTATGAATGCAAGAAGATGTTGATACTGATAAGGAGAAATTTCTCGATCCTTCTGTCATACATGCTCGCAAGAATGGAATTTGTGATAGATATCATTGTAGGGAGAAATTTAGTGTAAATACTTTCTCATATTGAATATAACAAAATGGTTACATAAAATCCCTAAAGGGTCATGATGTTTTAATGGAATTTGAACTAGCATAATGGCATTGAAGATCAATAATTATTTCATGGTGTGCACAACATTTTCTAAGGTATAATATCAATTCATATGGGAAACCTAGGCCAAATTCTCTTGCAGTTTTTATGTAATTCATTGGAAATTCCCATCTCAACTATTTGGTAAGCTATTTGTTTACACATTAATATGTTAAGAACAAAAAGGGGCAAGGCATGTGGGCCTCCTTGACAAGCATATATTCTCAGATAGGAGAAGTTTTCTTCAAAATACCAATCACCAATTGGATCATTACCATGTTTTCCTTCTTTCGACATTTGGGGAGTTTTTGAATGGAACAAATTTTCATATATGGGAATTATAAAGAAATGAAAGGCGGAAAAGAAGTGGCCACTATATTTTTCTTCCCAAATTTGTGCATGGTAAATGTGAACAGTGAGTGGTTGAGAAAGTGTCTATTTCCATCCCATGGCAGGAAAATAAGTTGAAAGGAAAATGGAATCCATAATGTATGAATAATGTATGATGACATGCAAAAGGAAGGATTGGATTTATGGGTGTTAACTTGGAAAATGTTAATATACTTACATATATTGTTAGACAAGATATTGCCCCAATTGAAAGGAAAACCCTTTGAAGCCCTCTCAATGAGAGAAGCCCATTCTAAATGAAAATGTGCAACTCCCTTTTGGCCAAAAATCCAGCAAAGTATGGAGGCCATGAAGGCTTGTTCTATATTTAGAGGGAAATGGCATATTCTTGGGAAGTTTCTTCTTTGAATGTTTGTTTTCTAATACCATGGGATTTAATCAATTCATAATATTCCTTTTAAACTCAACACATTATTTTTGAATGAATTCATGTACAAATTGTGCATTATATTGGAGTTTCGACCTAGGAAGTTTATACATAACCTGAAGGTCATTAGGACAAAAAGAACCCACCATTGTGTTTCCAGTAGTGCATATGGAATGTGTATCCACATATTCATTATTTAAAACCCAGTTAATCATGTCTATGTATGGAAGAATTCTAGGTTGTGTAGCAATTTTATGTCGTGTCGACTTCACCACATCACGCAAAGAGGTATCAACAATGGGCTCACCTAGTTCTATTTCTTCTAAACTTGGTTCAATTTCATCCTCAAGTATTTTATACATATTTTACCATGAAGAGATGTCATCATCTATTTTTGTAATGATGGTATCAGAGAATAGGATGGCATTAGTATTTTTATCCTCTGGGTGTTCAACCACTTCTTGTGGGGATTTATATATTTTCTTGAGACACTTACCCATGTTTTGAGTTCTGTGAAAATTCTCAATTAGAGAGCTAAGTTGACATAGAAGAATAGAACAAAGTTAACATTTGGAAACAAGGAAATAAATATATATGATTTCTAAATAAATGCAAGTAAACACTTAAATGATGTGAATTACATGCAAGGTGGCATCTTAACTATACCTACATGAAAATTATGAGCCTTGAAAAAAATCAATGTATTCACAGAGACACATTTAATGACATGATTATAGGAAATTAAATACAATTAATGCTAAGTCTTGGTGTGGCATGTTAGCTGTATCTCTAACAGTTTGTGAAAGTTGCTTGGTGGGATAGGAAATCAAATTTGTTGAAGGACATGAAAAGAATGTTTCAACTTTTTAACTAATGTTGATTTGGCAATTGCTACTATTACAAATCATATGGAAACTGATGAGATATTATTCCATGACAAGAACACATAGTAGAGCTAAATGTAAAGTTTAAAGCCACATCATCACAAAACTAATTCATCGATGCAATATTGTAGTGTGGGCTTTAGAAGTGTTAGGATTTAAGAACTGGCATATAATTGATGACAAGAGATGGAAATTTCCATGTTATTGAAGTGGAAGTCATGTGTAACCACAAGAATAAATGTAATATTTAACTCCTTAACAAGAGAGTGGGGGAATTAACAGAAGTGTATGACATGTAATAGAATCATTTTTGTTTGGTATTTTGAATATTTCAGAAGAAAATAGCCACAACTTATATACATACAAGAAAAAACCACAAAAGGTACATATGTGACAGGTAGAAGAAAATTAGGCAAAAAGCTATTTTTATTTCAAAAAAACAAATAAAGCCAAGTGGCCTGTGGAAATTGCATGAAAATTTTATGTGACAAAACATATTTGAAATTAATAATAAAGAGAATAACACATTTCTTATGTTTTGCAAGACTTTGAAATGAAATAAGGCCACAATGCCATGTTTATTTGAGACTATATGTGATCTATAAACTGCTAGGGATATTCCACTGGACAGTTTGTCACAACAAATCTAATAAAAGTATACTTAATTTTTTTTAAATATACACTATTATAATTTTATACGTCTTTGTATTTATAGATATGTAGATTACTATTAATAACATATTCTTTCAAATTAAAATTATGTAGAAAATAGAGAATGACGAAATAAGAGCTCACAGACACGATTGACACATGATATTGTTGTAGGGATCAATGCATCGATGGTTATTGATAGAAAACCCTCTCATGTCTCCTAAGACCTAAGTAGTAGATGAAATGAGATGACCTACAACTGTTCAGAGATATATGCAAAGACTCATGTTAATCTAGGAATCGACCAAGGAAAAGAGAAGGATTACCTTCCAGCCCTTGGTGTAGATCCGCTGGAGTTCTCAATGTGACAAAGGAAAGATCCTTCGCCATCTCTCAAATAAGAACCTGCACATAGAAAAGACACGAAGTAGCCTTCACAACATATGAAACTTGAACAATTCAAAACATCAACATATAACAATATATAAAACTAGCATGCATCTGAGATAATATTCAGTCTCACCATTAGTCCAACATATAATGAAAGAAGGTGTCAACATCATCAAGTAGACAAAACAGGAGTAGATCTATAGTATCATATGAGAGAAGAATAATTACAACTATGATTGCTAAATCAAGTCTTCACCTCTCTCTCTTCACCTCTCTCTCTCTCCCTCTCTCTCTCTCCCTCTCTCGCTCTCCCTCCCTCTCTCGCTCTCTCTCTCCCTCGCTCTCACTCTCTCTCTCTCCCTCGCTCCCTCTCTCTCCCTCGCTCCCTTCTCCCTCCCTCTATCTCCCACTCCCTACCCTCTCTCTCACTCCTCACATCTTCTCTCTCTCTCCCTCTCCTTCTCTTCCTCCATCTCTCTCTCTCCCTCTCTCCATCTATGATAGCTCTCTCTCTCTCTCTCGCTCTCCCCTCTCACTCCCTCCCTCTCTCTCTCTGCCCTCTCTCTCTCCCTCGCTCCCTCTCTCTCCCTTCTCCCTCTCTCCTCTCTCCCTCGCTCTCCCTCTCACTCTCTCACAATCCTCTCTCTCTCTCTCGCTTCTCTCTCTCTCACTCTCTCTCTCTCTCCCTCTCCCTCTCCTTCTCTCTCCTCCCTCTCTCTCTCCTCTCTCTCTCGCTCTCTCTCTCTCTCTCGCTCTCACTCGCTCTCTCCCTCCCTCTCTCTCTCTCGCTCTCTCTCTCTCTCTCTTACTCTCGCTCGCTCTCTCCCTCCCTCTATAGCCCAGAGTTAGCCATTAGAAAATATAGCCATTGGATAATTTGTGTCAGAGTTAAAAAATAGCAAAATAAAATATTTAATTATCACATAATGGCTATTTTTTAACTCAGTAACAAATCAACCAACGACTATATTTTCTAATGGCTAACTCTGGGCAAGGATGCATCCATGCTATTTATTCCTTCACATCTAGTGATTTATCACCTTGTCCTAAGGATGAACCACATTAGTTGGTTTGAAACGTTGACCCAATCCCAACAAAGTGATTAATTCGAAAGGTTGCATATATAATATATATATATATATATATAATATATATATATATATATATATTATAATATATATATATATATATATAGATATATAAGAATATTATATATATATATATATATATATATATATATATATATATATATAGATATAGATAAGATATAGATATAGATATATTTCATGATGGATCACAAAAGTATTAGATCTAACAAGGTTAACTTGTTACTAAAGAAACCAATCTCTGATACCAATTGTTGGGAATACTGAGAGGAGGGTGAATCAGTATTCCTTAGCAATTAGTGTTTTTAAATATTTTTAGAGCATTAGTTAATCTTCAATTATTATTAATGTTTATGCAGTAATAACAGTAAATAAAAGAACACAATAGACATGATAATTTTAGGTTGACAACCCACTCCAGGTCAAAAACAACCGAACTCTTTTCTAATAAATTCTTTAATCTTCATCCCCAACTGAAATGAAAGCAACAACTTTCTAGAATTCTAGAAAAGCATTCTTCTCAAGCTCCCATTGGAATGATGCCCCAACACACTGGTTTCTTCAGTAGTCAATTGAATGGATGCCCCAACATCCTAGACCAACCTACCACCCTAAAGTGTTCACATGCTCCAACCTGTAGGCAACTTCATGCATCAACCTAGCACCTCCCTGCCACCCTATAATTACTAAAATGAGATAAGAGTGTGGATTCCCCTACCAGGGACAACAATCCATGATACAATATGATTTACAATGATTTTGACCAAACACCCAATCACACTATCACCTGCAACCGAACCATGACATCATCCCAACAGAGGTTCCTATACCTCCCAATAATGCCTTTTTGACTCTAGGAAGATTGACCCTTTTGCAATAATGACTCTTCCAATCATGACACTTTTACAAATGAATCTTTTATAGCTTTACAATGATGACTCTTGGCCTTGACACTTCTTCACAATATATGGATGGTTGTCATGTCTTCAAAGTATGTCCCGATGCAATGCTACCTGTGATTTTATACTTTTGCTCTTGAATTCTTGCTTGAAGTTGTACTTGAATCTTCTTCTACTTGCATGCAAAATTTTCCCTGCGAAACCCATCCCAAAACAAAACAAAATGCCCTTCAACTTACCTCTGCTTGCAAAACACATGTAAGTGCATAATAACGAATAAATACAAATTAAAATTACAATGCGTACTTGAAGTGTGCTTGTCACTTTTGTTGTTTGCTTGTTGTAGCAGTAGTCAAAGACTCTCACTCTTGATATAAGCCTGGACTTTATGCAAGACTATATCCAAAATTGACCTAAAGATATATACAATAAACACTAATGACAGACCCTATACTTGTGATGGGCCAAGTTCTAAGTACAACAACAGATACCATTCTATCAACTATGAAAAGACAAGTAACATGAACATACAACATCATATTGATTTAGCAGACTTGGTGTAGCATCAAGAATATGTAGCATCAAATGTGTAGTATCAAGAATAGGGCATCCAAAATGTGGTATCAAAACTAACTGTGACATATAGAGATATAATCAAGACCTTGTATGTACTTACATTGTCCTACAAAAAAATATGTCAAAGATGATACTCATATTTCAAATGTAAACACTAATCATACATACCTTGTTGTAGGATACTTACCCTTAACTGTTGATGTGTGGTCCTTACTACAGTGATCCTTGAATGCATGCTTTTTCTTGCTTCCTAGGAGCTCAATATTGAATCTATTGTATCTATGTATTTACAAATTTCCAAGGTCGAAAATTTAATCCTATGGTAGCCCTCAGAGTCCTCTTTCCAACCCCACAAGTCTTATCAAGATTGGATTCTTCAAGAAAGCGTTGTACCCAATCTCCCACGATGACCTAATTATAGACTGGTTCAGTAGAGCAAATTTATATGAAGTGATGTGTCATTGCAATGACCTCCGACCCTGAAATAGATACACAAACTACCGTCCATCCTCTTTCTGTCATGATTTATGAAATTTGAATCCAATGCTCAGAGAGGAAGTTATGATGATTTTCCCAATGTCACTTGTTTGACATGGAATTTGGGAGCCTGCAAAAACCCTAACTACCTCAGATCATATCTCTGAAAATATAGCGAACCAAGATCTATAATTCAGTCACAAGGTGCATCACAATTTTGGCTCAAATGGGTGTTAATTTCAGATTTTTAAGCTTCACAAAGAAAACATTATAGCGAAAATTCCACAATGACATATTTGCAGCCACAAAATCACTACTAGAGGGGGATATAAGGGTCATTATTTATATTAATGTCTTGAGTTGAGAGGGTCCTCAACAAGTGAACGTTGGAGGGATTTTAGGAGCAATTTGATTTTTATTAATTATTGATTATTCAATGACCACAACGAATTATGAGTGTCATGCCAAAACCCCATAGGGTTTTAGCCCACTAACTGGGTTACTAACTTCAAAGATGAATATCTCTCAAACCGTGAAGAATTACTTGGTATGCCATATATCAACAGAAACATCTCGATGACTAGAATCCATCTAGAAGATCCTTGACTTAGAATAGAGTCATTTGTCAAGTCAAAATTCCCATGCAAGACTAGGGTAGCCCCTGGTGTTTCTTGGGTTGACATCAATGACAACCATTGATCAACATAAACATATTAGAACCAAATGGCATCACAGAACTCAAACCCTGCGGGTGAAAAATTCTGGAACCCTTCTTATGAATTTCATCCCCCTATTTATAAGAAGAGGGGGATAGCTTGAGTTACAATCAAAATATCTCTGAGCCAGAGCTCCAGCTGTCTGCTAGACTAGCTGTCTCAGCGCTTGTAAGGCTCTTCTACCTAAAGATTACAATCAGGATCAAATCCCTTCTTGGAAATAGAAAATTACATAAATTCAAAAAGAAACAGGAGGAAGAATGGAGGAAGGAGTCCTTTGTTGTCCCTATGAAAACTTCATATTAGGCCATGTTTCTATCACTGTGTTCTTCCCATGTCGCTTGGCCTCTTTACTTTCTATTCTCCCTTAAATTCTTTCGGTGTCGACTTTGGAGGTGTGTTGCAGAATAGTTTTCTCATGAATGCATCCACACTTAGTTTTAATGCGCCATCCCCCATGATTTACTGTCAAAGCTGTTGTCATGACCGACTCTGTCATTTCAGCCTTAATTGTCCTGTTGAACGTAATTGGTGCCCTAATTTGCCTGGGGTTGCTTATTACAGTGTAACAGAGAAGACTCTCAGGTGTGAGCTTTTAACACTACACTAATACAAAAATAGGTGAGTTTCGACTTCCCTTTAGCTCCCATGCTTTCAGCCCCTTTCTCTTTATTCATATCACTTGACCATGGGTTGTGACCGAGTGCTTAGCCCTTCGGGCGCTAAGGCTTTCAATCGATGTCTAGGGTCCTTTTCCTTTATAACTTGAATCTCCTTTTATTTTCCCCTTACACCGCACTGGCCAATATCCCGGACGCAAAATCTTTATGAAATAGACTGCAATAACTTATTGCATCTAGGGGCTTTCTCCTTATCGTAATCGCGGTCGGGGAGTATAGGTGGAGGAATAAGCTTTTTCTTCATGCAATCACTGATACCCCAGAGTGACATCATCACTGTCACATTTCACCCTATGAGTGGTGACACATGACACCTGGAAATGGCACCATTTCACCCTTGAAAATGCCGAAACTGAGTAACATGTGTCATCTACCACGTCAGCATCCATACTACCATGTGTCCTTCGTACTGCCACTTGGCATCCATACTACTACATCATTGATGACACCAAGTGCCATGTCAGCTCTGAGGGCCAATCATATGTCGCCACTTGGCCCCCTGGAGGAGAGAAAGTAAGGCCTTCTTGACCCTGTTTTCGCATGCATTTCCTTTGTAAATAAATTCCGCCCCTCGGTGATGTAACACTAAATCGCAAGATCAGCAGTTTAGAATGTTTTGAAGTAGTGACCCCCATTGATTACTGATAGACGATAACCCAAATCCATCGATCGCTAATCACCATACCATTGTACTGCCACATGGAGGAGAGATAAGGGGGCAGCCTGACCTTGGTTTTTTCATGTTTTTCCTTTGTAAACAATTATTCGGCTTCCCCGACGATGAACCACTATATCGAAAATC
This sequence comes from Pinus taeda, assembly GCA_000404065.3. NCBI lineage: Eukaryota > Viridiplantae > Streptophyta > Pinopsida > Pinales > Pinaceae > Pinus > Pinus taeda. The sequence goes on from APFE031217538.1 coordinate 62,854, forward strand.
GGCGATAATGCAAGGTTTTGGAGTGTGTGGGACTGCGATGTCACGGGATGCGGGATCACAGGACTATGATATATAGATATTGCGGGATGCAGTATGCGTGACCACGGGACTGCAGGATCATAGGACTGCGGGATAGCGGGACTACAACACTGTGGGACTTTGGGACTGCAACACTGCGGTACTGCGGGACCTGTGAGATGTGCGATTGTGATTTCCCCCCCTCAAATTGCAATTTTCCTTGCTCCTTCAGTGTTTTCTCTTTGTTTTCCAAATTTTCCCAAGGGTAACTTCAACATGCTCTAACTTTTGCTCCACAAGTCCATTTTTGGACTTTCATATACCGTTGGAAATATCTTTTCGAGCACTAGGAAATGGAGAGGGTCTAATTAATCTATGATAGCTTTTGTGGCTCAAAAATTAGCATCAAACTTCACTTTTGTTTGGGATTTGAAGCAACTAATGACTGGTAAAGCAGTGAGTGACAACATTGGCTCCTACTGGAGATAGTGCCTTGCGGCTCCTACTGGAGATAGTGCCTTGCTAGCAAGGTGTTGAGAACCTGCAAACTAGTATCCTTCACCATTGGGCATGGAGCCAGTAATAAATGAATCTTTGTAATCAGAAAAATATCCATGGGACTTTCCTCCTCAATCTATAATGCAGAAATAAAAATTCTAACAACTAAAAAGAAAATGCTTGGCTGGTGAGCTTATTTATGTACATTGCTTAAATCAGTTAAGTATGCTCAACACTCCAATGGAGCCAGGCCAGCATTAGAGTACTGGACCATATGCCTTCATACTATTGAAAAAGAAAGATACAAATAAGCATGCACCATGAAAAATCAACAAATGAAGAACTTGATACATGTTGAAACAACCTCTGTTTCTGGCTTAAGAATAGGCTCATGTACTCAACCACAGGGTCATGGAAAAGGCAAGGAAAGTTTGCAGCTACCTTAATTTCATAAGAAATCTGCTGACCAATATCCTCTTGGCTAGGGCAGCCACAAACACTTTCCAACTCCTCAACTTCAGCCTTTTCAAGGAAAACTTCTTGCTGATCTTTCACTTCCCATTTTTCAATGGGCCAACCGTCTTGGAAATCTACAACAGACTCCTCACTGTCTCAACTGTAAGAGTCATAGATTGGAGGGTCTGTTGAGAATTCTTGGCAGGCATCTTGATTCTGCTTTTGCATGGTCTTTTAGCTTTGGTTTCTTCTCGAGGAACTTGTTGTTGGGAGCTTTCTCCCCACTTGTTGGTAAACAGTTCCTTCTGAACCTCCATGACCATCTCTTCCTCCTCTTAATAATATGAATCATCAATAGGAGGAGATACTTGATCCTACTCTCCATGTGAAAGATATGCATCATGGACTGGAGCCTCTTAGGTAACCTCCTAATGGGCTTCCTCTTCTTGCACAGCTTCCAATGACTAGAAGTGTTATGGCTCTACCTCACTTGACTCTCAAGAAAAGTCGTATTCATTAGAGGAAGGAGAAACATCCAGTTCAACCGAATCAGACCCCTAAGGGTTTGTTGGCAGCTTAATGATATTTCCTTCCTCTCTTTCTTTCTCATCGGGTGATTCCTCTTGATGCGAGTAGATTTTTTCTTGGACTGGAGCTCTACAAACATCTCTAGAAGGGTCTTCAACCTCAGGAATGTCTTCATCATTAAAATGTGCGTAGAAGTCTTCAAATAGAGCATTCGGTGGATAAAATCTTTTGAAATATTTATAGAATGTTGTATGAAAACATTTCAAGGTAGATATGCTTCCATGAAGTATCATTTTAAACCAAACTCTTGCATCATCATCTAAAGACCACTTGAACAACTTCATTTGTACATCTTCAAGAAAATAACCTTGTTGCTCCATGCGTTCGTGAAAATATTTGAGGTGTTGGTTAGGTCTTCTCTCTATGTTCCCACTGAATCTGGGCAAATAGGTATTCCACTCATGACATGTAGGGACATGATTGGGGTAAACAGCAATAGAAGAGAAATCTAGTGGGGAAAATTGGTTGTCCAGGAATGCAAGAAGGGCCATCTCGAAAACCTCCCTATATGAGTGATGGCAGCTTCAAAAGTAGGGGTAGGTTTTCGGCTAATGTAGCATCAGAGTGAGTGTGAGGCTTCTTGAAATCCAAGATGATCAAAAAGATAAATGGATAGATTCATCAGAATGTTTACCATAAAATTGAAAGTGGAGTTGCCAAGGTGAGAGATATTCAACCCACACTTCCCTAGCTTACCTAACAAAGGAAATGTAAAAAAAATCGTACCTAAGGAAACATATTCTAATCCATTACCTGGAAACGGCGCCAAAAAGATGTTGTAGCTAAATATAGCACCCTGTGGCACAAGTGCTTCGGGAGACAGAGAAAGCTTCCTAGAGACAGCCTTTGGGTTGATTGTACACCAGTGCCTAGGACATCTTAAATAGAGGAGTGCTTAAGAAATTATCTGTGAGGGGTTTTCAGCACTCCAATTGTGACATAAGGTAAAAGGAGGGGCTTGGTTTAATAATCCTTCATGAGGTAGATCCAGGCCAATTCATGGATCCAAATGTTGAGGGTATATTGGGGCAATCTCAAAGAGAAATGACTTCTTCTTCCGGTGGCCGACACATGAAAATGAGAGCTTAAAACTAAAGTTGTAGTAATGGTGGAGAGAAGGAGAGGAAGGAGGGAAATAGATGCATAGGGTTGTAACAAACAGAATCCTAAGCAGCAATGTTCTAGTAGAAAGTGGAATTCAATGGATAGGGTTGTAAACAACACAGAATCCTAAACCATGGTCTTCAAGTGAAATGATAGAAATAGAGGAATACAAAAGAAGGTTTTAGATCAAACATGACATGGGTATCATTCGTTGCCAAAATCTAACATAGATCTAGACTAATACAGGCCCTACAGTGTTAGATGATCCAAAAAATACAATCTTATCATAGGTTATAAAATTAGAATAAAATAGTTATTAATTTAAGATATTAAATTAATAATTATTATTCTAGAATGCTTAATTATTTAATGGAGACATTTAGAATTAGTATATTGTTGTAACAAGATATGACTCTCCAAATGTGTCACATCTTAGGCTCTATTTTAGGAGATTTGTTAGCTAGTTGGTTTGAATAGCATTTATTGTAAATGGACGCTTGTTATTTAATAAGTGATCCATAATTAGAGGTAGTTGGACATTGAGCTTATAAATAGCTCATTGCAAGAGTGTTTGGTTGTTTAGGTGTAAACTCTTGCAAAATCAAATTATGTAATTATTTTTTTTCTGATTAATAAAATTACATGTCTGAAGACACTTCTGCCATTATACAGGTTAATCAAATGAAAAAGTAAATATGTAATTTTATAGGTATTGCAATGCTAGTGAATAATACATATAGGTCTATGATAAGCACAGGTTTTGTCTTCTATGAGTAGCTAAGATAAATCCATGAATTGAATAGGAACCAACTGCATTCATTATACTATTTCAAAGGAAGAAAAACATAGATGAAATGAGATTACCAAGAGAAACATGTTGCACATTAATCATGCTTGGAATCAACAGGGAAACACCATTTATCTCAAAGGGTCCAAATAACCAGTCCATACATACAGCATAATATCAGTGAATCCCCCATGAATAAACATATTATAACCAAATGGAATCACAGAACTGAGACCTTGTGGGTCAGAAATTATGGAACCCTTCTTATGAATTTCATCCCCCGATTTATAAGAAGAGGGGCGAGCTTGAGTTACAATCAAAACATCTCTGACCCAGAGCTCCAGATGTCCCCTAGACTCGCTGTCTCAACCCTTGTAAGATTCTACTTCCTAAATATTATAGTCAGGATCAAATCCCTTCTTGGAAATAGAAAACTACAGAAAGTAAAATGAAATAGGAGGAAGAATGGAGGAAGGAATCCTTTGTTGTCCCTATGAAAACTTCAGATGAGGCCCTGTCTCTGTCACCGTGTGCTTCCCATACTTCTTGGCCTGTTTACTGTCTATTCTCCTTTAAATCCTTCCGACACCAACTTTAGAGGTGTATTGCAAAAAAAATATTCTCATGAATGCACCCACAACCTGGTTTGAATGAGACATTGCCCATGATTTACTGTCAAAGTTGTTGTCGAGACCGACTCTGTCATTTCATCCTTAAACGTCCTGTTGAACACAATTCATGCCCTGATCTACTTAGGGTTGTGTATTACAGTGTAACAGAGAATACTCTCAAGCGTGGGCTTTTAATACTTCACTAATATGAAAAAAGGTGAGTTTTGACTGCTCTTTAGCCCCCATGCTTTCAGCCCCTTTCTATTTATTCATATCACCTAACTATGGGCTATGACCAAGCGCTTAGCCCTTCGAGCACTAAGGCTCTCAACTACTGTCTCAGGGGCATTTCCCTTTATAACTTGAATCGCCTTCGATTTTCCCCTTACACCGCACCGGCCGATATCCCAGATGTGAAATCTTTATGAAATAGACCGCAATAACTTATTGCATTTGGGGGCTTTCGATCGCAACCGGGGAGGATTATCAATAGAGGAATAAGATTTTACTTCATATGATTGTCAATCACTGATACCCCGGGGTGACCTCATCACTGTCATGTGTCACTTTGTGAGTGGTGACACGTGTCACCCAGAAATGGCCCCATTCACCCCTGAAAACGTTGAAACTAATTGACACGTGTCATCTACCACGTCAGCATCCATACCGCCACATGTCATCTGCATTGCCACGTCATTAATGACGTCGTCTGCAATGTCAACTCTAAGGACCAATCATATGGTGCCAAGTGGTAGGCTAGAGGAGAAATAAAAAGGCCTGTCTGGCCCTGTTTTCGCATGCATTTCCTTTGTAAATAAATTTCGGCCCTCCCCAGTGATGTAAAACTAAATCATAAGATCGACAGTTTATAATATTTTGGAGCAGTGACCCCCATAAATCGTTGATAGTTGATAACCCAAAGCCATCGATCGTCATACCGCCACATGTAGGATAGAGAAGGGGGTAGACCGACCTTGCTTTTGTCATGCTTTTCCTTTGTAAATGATTTTTCAGCCTCCCCAACGATGTACTGCTATATCACAAATCAATGATAACGCAAGGTTTTGGAGTGTGTAGGACTATGATGATGAGGAATGCGAGATCACAAGACTACGATATAGCAATATTGTAGGATGTGGTATGTGAGACCGTGGGACTACGGGACAGCAGGACTGTGGGATCACAAGACTGTCGGACTGCAAGACTAATGGGTTGTGGGACTACGAGATTGTAGTACTACAGTACTACGGGATGTAGGATTACGATTTTCCCTTAGGCCTCTTATTGCGATTTACCTTGCTCCTTTGGTGTTTTCACTTTTTTTCCAACTTTCCCAAGGGTAACTTCAACATGCTCTAACTTCTACTCCAGGAGTCGATTTTTGGACTTCCATATACCGTTGGAAATCTCTTTCCGAGAACTAGGCAATGGAGGGGGTCTCATTAATATATGATAGCTTCTATGGCTCAAAAATTATCATCAAACTTCACTTCTATTTGCAATTTGAAGCAATTGATGACTAATAAAGCAGTGAGTGACAACATTGTGCCTGAATTAGATATCGAAGCATGATGATGAGAGTCATCCCATGGATGCTCATCTAAAGACATGATCTCCCATATAGCTTCATCCAAAGGCAATACTTCAATCTAGAGATCATTAGAGGGAGAGTCGTGTAGGTTTTAACCCTGTACAGAAATTACCTGCATACGAATTCTAAAACAAAAAATAAACAATAGCGAGGGCATAACACATAAAAAAAGATACACATAGATTTTCCCCTGGATCCCAAAACTGAGACTACGATTTTGATTTTTTCATTATATTCCTTTCAATGTTACAATACATATATATACATGCCGAAGCATCCAATACCATCGACTGAAAACCATCGCGCCCAAAACCATGTGTGAAAACCATGCACAAAACCCTAGGTAGGTCCACATACCTAATATAGGGTCCAAAAAAAAATTCCCCAGGGTGCTACCTTGAACTCCATAGAGGGGGCTAACCGGCCCCCTCAAACCCCTTGTGACCCCCTCACTGCACAATCGGTGCAACGAAGAGGGGGCACCGCCCCCCCGGTTAACAAGGGGAGCTAGTCGTGGAAAGAATATAACACAACCCAACAAGGTGATGGCAGAGGAAGTACTACCATAATTCATAACGAAAGTAGTAGAAGAGTCAAATTCAGTTTGAATGTCTTGGTAAGCCTAGTGACAGCGGCATTTGTTCTCCATAAGAATCAAGGTATGAAGGGTCGAGGATCCAGGGATTGGTAGAGACATTATAAATGGTAGATACCATTGAAACTGTCTGTGGAACCTCAGGCAGCGAGAGAGGAAAATAGCCTAAAGCAAGGAGCCCTTCAGAAGATCGGTACCAACACTGGCATAGGAGCCATGTATGAAACCCACTAAGGGCATGTTGCCACTAGGTAATGGGGAGTAATCTGGGTACAAAAGGATAACTAATCCACTATGACTATTTTCTCGTCTAAAGGGAAGAGGATGAGTCAGAAGACCAAAGAAACAATGACAGTTATGACATAAGTCCAACTGTGGCCCAAAAGAAGATTATAGTTGAGATTGTGATCTATGACTTCAATATCCACTGTTACATTTTTCCCACTTAGAGAGACGGGGTAGCTAGCAAGGTATCCTTTTGGGATGAAAGTGTGACCATCAAAATCTTTGAGGGAATTTGATGGTAGTGAAAGAATGGGACAACCCAGGGCGAGCCAATAGGAAGAAGACATTATGTAGGTCGAAGCACCTTCATCAATGACAGTTTGATGCATAACTTTGTCTTTCTCGATGACTTGGACTCGAAATGAAAGTTGATGGGAGAGGTGAGGCTTACTCTTTTCCATGTCGAAAATTGCTAGACTGAAATCCTAAGAGTTAATTCCACCAATGGCCGAAAGAAAAGCTTTTCGTTGTGTTGGACAAGTTTGTAATACTTTAAGGGTAGACATAGCAGATGGTGTTTGCACCAAATATTCGACAATGTTGTAGTTTCGGGAAGCACATGCAAAGGTATTGTGTGTCGTGCAACGAAGTGTCCCTTTGGGGGGACAAATCATAGGGTCAACGATAAGCCTTTTGATGTAAAGATATTTAAGCAGTGGCGGATTAGAACTCGAGGCAATGTCTGAAGCGTTAGCGACTGGATTTCCATAATTCTTGGCACACATTTGCAGATCAATCGTTTTAAAGGTCAAAAAAATTGACAATCCTTCATGAGAAGGAGGTAGATGTGAACTTTCACTACCCCCTTATAGGGGTTGTGGTGGATCCGATACAAGGTGTTGCTGTTGTTGAGCAGGGAATAGATTGTTGATGATTGTATGGGTTCGACCAGTATCCTTTTGCGCAAGGAGGTCCGTGGATTCTTGAAGATGAGGAAATTTATAAGTCATATGGTCCTCAGCACATATCTTGCAAGTGAACTTGACAAGTTTTTCCTTCCCTTTCTTATATTTAGTAGTAGATTTTTGATTAGGATTATTTTGGGTAGTGGGCTGCTCCTCGGAAGGAGAGGTATTTTTCTTATTCTTCTTGTTCTTACCGCTAGGTTTTTATGTAGATTGTATAAAGTTTATTGCAAGGGTTGGAGGAGTAGTATATTGGGTAGTAGGAGAGGTATCGACAACAATAGATAATTGGGTAGCTTTCATTCTCAGTTGTTTTACAACAGCCCTAGAGGTAGCACTAATGATACCATCAGCGTGTGCACCGAGTTGCTGAGTAGCAGGAGCATTGGAATTTTTGGGTGTATGAGGGAGTTAATCGTAAAGTGTGATAGATTGGGAATAGATCAAATCTAAATGTTGGGCGTGATGAATAGAATGGTCTCTCGTAACCACACCAACCATGGAAATGTCATTGGCAATGGGGGGGAAAAGAGACTTAATGAACTAGTCTGCTAAGAGATAATTCAGAATGGGGACTTTGACAAGCCTCCACCTACGTCTCCATTCATGGATGTGATCAGAGATGTGGGTGGAAGTGACTTGGCTTAAAGTAGTAAGGAGTTCCATTCTAGTTTCATAGTGGATAGGAAGCTAGAAGTTCTTTATAAATTCCATTGTTAGGGTACCAAAGGTATTGACTGACGCACGTGGTAACTCAATGTGCCACTTGGAAGCATTGCTAGTAAGGGTGTGGGGGAAGATTCTGAGCTGGATACTATCTGATCCAGGTGGCTCCAAAGACACACATGGGACAAAGAGGGCTTATGGAAGCTTTAAAATCAAAATGATCGGAATGATTTCAAACTAGGACTAGAGCGAAGATCTCATTGTCCTGGTCACAGTGATGTGTACGGTTCCTCAATCTGAGCTCGTATGAGGGAGAATGAGCAAATCAAATTTCTGGTCAAAGTTGGGTTGTGGGCTAGGTTTAAGTGTCCTACAATTTGACCGACCCCGAGGCATGAAACCTAGCTCCCGAAATAGGCCGAAATTGTGGCCTCGTTAACTTTCCCAATATCCCTTATTTTCTAAAGGTTTAAAAATCTTCCCTATGCCTAATAATATAAAATAAAAATAGATATTATGGTGGCGAGCCACCACCCCCACCACCCGTAAGCTATCTCGATAAAAATTTATATTAAAAAAGATATATATGGCCAACGGGCCATGACTCGCGTCGGTCCTCCCAACTGTCTTAACAAAAAAATGTTATGTTTAATTGGGCCGGCGACCATGACCCCGCCGAACCCTTCTCCAACCGCACAACCATATTAAACATAATATGGGGTGGGCATGGGCCACCTCTGGTGGACCCAGCCCACACCACGAAATCCAACGCCGAAAAATTAGTATGGGAGCCGGCGGGGGTCGAACCCACCTGGCCCATGTGGTTGGCCCCATTAAAACATATAATGCCAAAACCCATGAGATGTACCGTGTACCAACCAACCTGTGCGCCAACCAAAATTTGCATGCGCCATTTAAATATGGTTACGGAGGGTACAGGTGGGCCGCCCAATTTGAACCTAACCCTAGCCAAATACAAAACTCAATTTTTTTTAAGAATCATAATGTATAAAAAGGGAGGGGCGGGGTTTGACCACCCTACCCCTCCTCAAAAAACCGCTTAACATAACCATTGTGCCACAACCACTTTCTTGTTTAATCTGCCACCAAACCTTAAATAAACCTTCATTTTCACAGTGTAGGGAGATGGAGGAGGAACCAGGAATGGGCACGGATTTCGAGGCAGAGAAGGCAATGCACGCAGTTCGAGGCAGCATTTTGCAAGAGGGTCGAATTTTCAATTTGTCAGATTTTGACAAATATTATATGGTTCCAACACTTCTCGACGCCACGAACGTAATGGCACTGTTCATTTCTCCATCATAGTTCTGCATATTCCGGCCATTTTTTAGTATGGTGGTGGAACCATGACTGCTGTAGAAACAGGGTGCAGAACCATGATCCTTGAAATTTTCCCGAGGAGGTAATTTTTCTCCATGTCAGAACATAGTTAATTTTACAGTAGTTTTTCATGGTTTTCCACAGGGATCACAATGGCTAGGTTAGAGCTTCCTTTTGAGTTGCAAATTTCCAGTCCACCCATGGAGCAGAACCTTTAAGAAATCTAGGGGGGAATCTAAAAGATTCCTTGAGCCCCAAGTTCTCAACTTCTCAAAATTCAAAATTTTGATAGTTGATTTTGCACTATTCGACGCCACAAGTTTGATGGTGCATTCAGATTTCTCATTTTCTCATTCTATTCTTCATCCACTTTTCTAAGTGGAGTGCAGGTGTCAACATTCATGTGTGAGCAGTCATTTCCATGTGATTCAATGTCATGAGATCGATGGTCCGAACAGCTTCAGCAGTTGGCATCCGCTTCTTCATATGGCCCTCGGATGTGAGGTATATGCATTTTATTTATGTACTTCTTTTGCTATGCATCGTGCTGCACAGATCCCTGCTTGATGCTTGATGTGGGATATTGTTTCTTACTCATTCTCATGATTCCTACTTGATGTGATGCAAAATCATATGTATGATGTACTTGTTATCATGATTCGTCATGTTGTGTTTTCAAATCCCTTTGTTTTATATTGACGAGATACTCATGTTGTCATCATTTATGTTTGCATTGAGATCCCTTTTATGCCATGTTGGCAGGATGCTCATCATGCATGACTTTTGTGTCATACTGATAGGAGTCTTTTCACTGAGAGTTCCTGTAGTGGAACATCTCTTGGAGCCTCTCCTGCATGAGGGCATTATCCTTGTATGATAGTGACATCATCACCATGTACATCACCACTATTGACAGCACTTAATGCAACGGCCTACACCATCTTGACACCGGAGCCCAGAGATGTATTCCCTCCTGGACGAACTCTATTATCAATGGCTTATGTTTTTATGTTGTTGATGATTGTCATGTTCCTCTTCTTTACAACATGCACGTGTATTCATTCATGTTCTTTTAAAAATGCAATTTAACACATCAAAAAAGTAAAAGGTCTTGGAAGGGTCCTTTGTCACACCCGGACCTGGATCACTATCATCAACCATGAGGTTCGATACACACCATAAATTGTAAGTGGTGACAATTGTAGTTGGGTCATCCCCTTGTTTCCCTTCAAATTTCAGAATGTGTGGGGGTATCTTGCGTGGGATTAAAGGCAAAAGTAGCTTGTGACTGATGCAATCATTAGTCAGCTTATGCATACCTGATATGTCTAGAGTTTCCAAGAAAGGAAAAGGTGTAGGTGCTCCCGAATCCAACCAAGGTGGTGCATGATGACTTGAAGAACCAGAAAGTCCCCCCATCAAGTTGTTTCCAATGACATACGTGGTATGGATTGGATAATAACTTCTTGGCTATGGTGGCATGGTCATATAAGGTGTTAGGCCATATGGGATATTAGACTGGGTGGAAAAAGGTTTGTTTTACCCTGGATAAAAATTTCCCCCTTGGCTCAATTGTGGTTGAGGAGGGGGTGCCCAAATGTAGTAGAAGGAATGGATTGAGGGATATTGTTGGCCACATAGTTTGTAGTAGGTTCATGCCCAACATCGACATAGTGTGGAATTGGAGGAAGAAAGTAGATCAATAAAGAACCAAGTTGTCTTATAAGTTCCAAGGGAACAAAAATGCTCCCGAGGGGTATATGCATGTTGGAAACATTGCCTAACCAAAATTATTGTTGAAGGCATTCGTGCTAATAATACTACTAGGAGTGATAATCGGTGGTCCAAGAGATGGCACAAAAGGGGTGGAGACCGGGAGATACTTAACTCCACTCATCACATGTGTAACTCGGTTGCCTAGACTAGGCATAGTCTGAGTAGTAGGGTGATCAATCAGCGGTGTACGACTGATAGTAGGTGAGGGAAGTGATGGTCGAGAAAAATTGTCCACAAAATACCATGACCCACTATTTGTCGTAGGAATTCTTGTAGCTTATATTGTGTTCTTAGCTTTATTTATCAGTTATATCACTATCGGGGTTTCAACCTCAATGAAACTCCTTTATATTCTTTACCCCTCGCAAAGTCTAAGAGAAATGAAGCATTTTATTTATTATATATCGAAATCGCTAAAAGAACAAGTATAAAAGAATCGGCCTTGGTACAACCAAGGATCAAAACAAATCGTAATAAAAGAAGTTATACAGAGCCAAACCCGATATGTGTGTGTGTGTGTGTGTGTTAGCAATGCGGTTAAATCACAATCGCAAATCACAATGGGAAACTATATAACATAGCACCTCAGCTTTGGCCAATTGCAATTCACGATAGCCGGACCCAAAACATATAGATATTATGTTGTAAATTTTCGGTGAGTCCACTATATAACAAATTCTTTCATGTACATGCATATGGGTTCTGTCGATTGCAATGAGCGATGGCGGACTGGACCTAAAATACTATATATTATGTTTTAAAGCCCTAGTGGGTATGTGATATCGCATAACACTTTTTATATGTGTATATGGCTATGCTGATTACGATATGGGCCAGACCCGAAAATGGATGTATTGTGTTTTATAATGCTCGCAGGTCCATAAGGTGCTGAATGCATATGTCATGGTACCACCGATTGCGATATGCGATGGTCGAACCCGATATGGTATGCATCATGTTTAATTCTTCTGGCGCAATTGCCCTATCATCAATTGTAAAGGTTTATATTGATATAACAATTGAAAGCGTCAATTGCGATAGTGATAGGAAGTCAATGAAACATTGAACAAGCGGGTTCGATGGGTTAATAAATTAGAGTTAATTCTTTTGAGTTCCACAATAACCAAAGGTTTGCACTTCACTGTATAAATGGAAAATTAGTGTTAAATCCAAGTTCAAAGAAAAGGTGATTGGTTGGGTTTCATTGTGCTTCCGCAAATCACATCATTTCTGACATATATATGTGTGTGTGTGTGTGTGTGTGTGTGGACCCCTTACAAATATTTTGGCGCAGTTTTATGTATGTTCTGAGTTTCAATATTTTATATGTAATAAAGTTGAGTAATTTCAAATAGGAAATAGTTTTATAACTATTATAAAGCGGTTTATTAGCTATTTCGAGAAATCAGTTTCCAAAATTGATTTGACAGTTAATCAGAGAGGGAAGAGATAAAAGCCTGAAAAGGGAATTGTAAAGAGGTTGTTGGAATTTTGGAGAACTTGAAGACTAGGCCATTGTATTCCTGATACAACTGTTGATTAATGAAAGAATCAGAGGTTTCCATGAATTGTTGGGTATAATTTTGTAACCTTCTATGTCATGTGTCATCTTATGTTTTCTTCTTTCAAGTATAGTAACGAATTTGCAAGTCTATATTTTCTTATGTAGATAAAGTTAAAATTCCTTAAAAGAGCGCTCCTATACTTGAAGTTTTCACCTTCCTTTCTAAGTTATAGATAATAGTTTCTGTGTAAGGCAGCATATTATCATTAACTTCTCCAAGGGTTGCAGATAGTAGTTTCTGTGTTAAGCGGCATATTGTTTATGATTCAATTTTCATTTTCATAATTCTTCTAAGTGACGGATAGTAGGTTCTGTGTTAAGCAGCATATTATCTTTAACTTCTCCTTCAAGTTTTCTTTATTCATCATTTATATCTAGCAACAAATGGCATTCTAAGATGTTCTGGTCATACATGTATTAAGGGCTAAAGACCAATTTTTCCAAGTCCTTCATTTGAGAATACAACAAACAATAAAGTGACAAATAAGTGACAACAAACAATAATCATTAATGTCTTAAGCACAGCTTCTCCACAGCCAGGAAATTGGTTTCTTAATGTACAACATTAATTGGCGCTGCTGCCAGGGAGAGAAGACAAGAATAATTTTCCCTGGGCTTTCAATATTTTTCTCTAGTTGTTCAATGAGGAGGGAATATTTGGATATTTTAAATAAAAGCAATTGTATAAGAGCACTTTTCCTTGGGTTTATTAAGTTTGAAGCTGATTCTTGAGAATGACAAGTTTCAGCAGTTGGTTGTACATTCACACTTGTGATTTTCACTTACAACATTGATTGGTGACTCCACTGCACTTTGAAATTTTCTTTTCTGGGTTTTAATGGCTCTCCCTACATTTTTAGTCCATGAATTTGATCCATTTGATTTTACTGGGATCACCGGCTATCCTCATGATATGCCTACATTTTATGTCCGGAATGAGTATCTTCCAAAATTTGGTATAAAGGAATATGAAGATCCAACTCAACACCTCCAAGACTTTCATGAATGCATGAAGCAGCAGGGCGTCATTCATGAAGATGTGAAGATGAAGTTGTTTTTGTTTTCTTTAGACCTAGAAGCTACAGTTTGGTTTAGGTCTCTGCCTCGTTCAAGCATTTTATCTTTGAAAGATTTCCATTTAGTATTCAATTCTTATTGTATAACTTATTATCCACACAAGTTTCTTTTTGAAGGTTGTTGTGAATATTATGATGCTAAAGAAACTTTGAAGGCTCAATATAATCTTGTTGATGAAACTAATGATTTTGTTGATAATATATCAAGCATTTAGAGAGGTTATAGCCAAATCAATCAGATCCGAACAAACACATTAGAGATAGAAGCAAATCTGGTGGTTGCAGGAAAAGCACCAGAGACACAGCCTACCCAAGACAAGGGAAAGGCAAAGATGCAATCCTATCAGAGTCAAACATTGGAGGATATGTGTAATGTAATTAAAACTTTGTCAAATACGTTGAATAAGTTAGAGTTAGAAAATAAGAATTCTCAGAGACCTACGTTGTATGCAGTAGATGAAGATGAACTTGGTATTGAAGGAGAAGAGTATGAATATGATGAAGCAGATGCCATTCATGATGAGAATAAAATTGATGAATATTGGAAGCAATTCTCTGATTTTATGCAAACTGAACTACATAAGAAATATGACTTGAGATTGGGGAAAAGATCAAGAAGTCAAGAAAATAAAAGTGAGCAGCAAGTTTCAACTTCCTCACCAAAGGCAACACCACAAGGATCTCAGCCTATAAAACAAGTGAATAAAGGAAATCAAGAGAGTATTCAGATAGAGGAAAGTTCAAACATGCATCAAGAATTTCTACTCAGCAGTCAAGAAGAGGAAGAAATAATTAAGTTGCAAATAAATCCCTAGATTTCCTATTTTGTTAAATTTGATGATCCTCCTATATATAATGAAAATGGTTTAAATGGGGAACAAGACGAAGCTCTTCAAGATCATCCGTTGGGTGTTGAACATACAGGAAGAAACTAGCAAGTGGCATATGTTGGACAAAAATATATTGAGCCATCTATCATAGCAAAAGAGGCTATGTTATGTAAAAAGAAAGCTAATAAAGAGATTGTATATCATTGCATTGAAGAACATAAGGATGCCCATGGATCAAAGGTAAACAATCTGTTTGAAATTAATCATATGTCATATAGTAATGTGAAAAAATTTCTTTTTCCTAAGGTTAGAATTACAAATTATTTTCAATCAAAGTGTTAGAGTCGGTCTGGTCAGTCCTTCGTCAGAGATCAAAGCTCTTTCTGCATTTCATTTTTAGGTGTCTCGCTCCATTCACCCAACTGCATTCCGCTAGGGGCATGCCATAATTTGACAGAAAAGGCCATGCTAGTCATTTCCCCTCATGTCTGACTCCTGCTGGCTTAGGTCTTTTGTCAATGATCACTAAAGTCCATGACAGTCAAGGTCTGGTCCTTTAATGGACAAAAGTCATTTTCGATCATTAGGTTTAGGGATTAATCAATTTGGTCTTCAACAATGTCCAATAAATCCATGCAGACTAGAGTGAGGCCTTTACAAAGTTATGATTCAGAGAGTTCCATCGTCATGTTGACAGATTACGACTGTTCTGGAATATTGTTTGAATTGGGATAGGGGATAGGGTTTATATTTTTGCAATATTTTATGTGTTCCATTGCTATGTAATATATAATTTTCTAGCAACATACGTATTTTTCTGGCTGAGATTCTCCCCTTGAAAATTGCGCAATTCTAGAGGGGAGCCAGCCTTCCCTCCAGAATTTGTTCAATCCTGATGGGCTCTAGAAATACACAATCTAGACAAGTAGCCTTCCCTCTAAAAACTATGCAATCCAACCCAGCATTGGGATTTAGCTTAGAAATTGCATAATTCTAACTAACAACTAGGGTTTCAGTTCAAAAATTGTGCAATGCATGAGGGAAATCCAATCTTTCTCAGCCCAAAAATTACACAAATCTCATCCCTAGGCTTATAGGTTGCTGCATGTGCTTTCAAGTTTACCAGTTCCCTCCAGGACTGAGCAATCTTGATTTGCATGCATCGGCTGCTTTTCCTGAAAAAGAAAAAAGCAAAAAGCAAACAAGTATCACTAGATTTTAGGGATCTATTTTTAGTAGCTAGAGGTTACATGAAAAGATCGTTTAGAAACTTCCCTCCAAGCGTTGATTTTTCCTATATTTGTGGCATGCGCGTCATAAGCCTCATCCTTATCAAACTTATTGATTTGATGCAACAAAGCTCATCCCTCACATTGACCTTGGAGCTCTGACATCCCACATCGCATCTAAGAGTCTTTAGCACATTCAGATTATCTTTTCCAGGTAAGTTTTCTTTTCATGTCATTTTCTACTTTTTTGTCGCTTTTTGTATTTTGCTTTATATTAATGTTGTTTGATTGGTTTTGTTGAATCCTTGTTATCATTTCAGTGCAAGTTAGCCTGCAGAAGCATTGTATCAACATTTTCATTGCATCTCACTGCTATCGTATGCATGACTATGTTTTTGCATGGACAGTCGCCATTGCAGTGACCCACTGTCAGTACACTACCAAACCCTATCCCCTATCCCTCCCCTAAAACACTACCAAACCCTATCCCATATCCCTCCACTCATTGGTCAATGTAAACCCCAAAACCCTACCCTATCAAATCTCCAAACCCTCCTACATATCCCTAAACAAAACTTCTCCCCATAACCCCTATTCCCATCATATTATTCCCCTCCTAATACTCCCTTTTTTCATTGTTCCCCTTGGTGGCAGATATCATAACAACGCCTAGTTTCACACCATCATCAAAGGGCAGCCCAAGTACAGTACACACAGTAGTCATGGCATCTGAGCATTCATCAGAGTATGAGATGGAGACACAAAGTGATTCATCCTCGGAAGAACAAACTCCCAGGAGACATCACAAGAGTGGCAAACATGTTAAGGATGAGCCAACCACCCTCATAGAACTACAAGCCTGCCCTCTTGCTATGTCATGCTTCTAGCATCTATCATGTTTTGAATTTTGTCAAAGGGTGGCTAATGTTAGAGTTCATCATGAGTTGGCCTGTCTTTTTGTGCTTCACCTACATGGAGGTCAGTCTATCTTGGTCGGGGTCACCTTCACATTAACACCCAAAACTATCTCATTAGCAACTGGCATACCAAACGTTGGAGAATAGTGGCACAAGAAACAGAAGGTGGATAGGCAACATTATGAGCCTTACATTAAGGCAAGTTTCTTGAGGCAGCTCACAAGATTCTTTCCATTCAGATATTTGAAAGATGAATATGCCCCACTCATGAAATTGATCATGAAGTACTTCAGTTGTGAGGGGAGGTTCTCTCGTCGATATGCTTATCACATCAGGTTGCTCATGCACTTTACCAGGGTACGGATGATGAACCTCCCATTCTTCATTTGCAGAACATAGAGAGGATGAACACCTTCATGGAGCACAAGACCCCTCAGCAGCAACTTAACAGTGTTTATCACTTTGCTCTTATCCAGATTTTGGTAGATCATCAGTTGGGATTGCAGGGCACTACTTGGGATGACTTCATCTCCCGTGATCTCTTCAGCACTTCACAGGTATTATCAGAGGTTGAGCATGAGATAGGTGGTCCTTCTCATCAGTATGAGCGTCGCGCGACCACTACTATGGCAGTATTCATCGCATATCAGAGAGGCAGTAGGCTCTTGTTTGCAGCAGCAAAGCGAGTGTTATCTCCACCCAGGGTGGAAGGGGCCTCGCTTCCGGCATCGACAACACAGGTACAGGACAAGGGCAAGAGGCCCATGCATGACAAGGGGCCATCAGGTGAACAGGAGGCCGACTTCATCCTCATTCAGGATGATGATGCAGATGTGGAGAGTGCCAAACTTTGGATAACCATCCAAGGGCAGAAAACGGAGATCCAAGACTTGTCACTCAATTTGGAGAGGGCCAAATGGATCATCAGGTATTTGGAGCAGAGGAACAAACAGCTTGAGGACTAGCATGAGATCATGGAGCTGCAAATCATCCGTGAGAATTGCCAAGCTGCCCAAGATAGGAGGATCGAGCTCACTGCCTTGGAGCAAGAGATTAACAATGACCGTAAGTCTTGGCTCGAGCGCATCAACATCCACCTTGACAGACTGCTGGAGAAGGCCGACAGGGACAAAACCATACTGAGGCAGATGGTTTATCATTACAGGGCACGGAACATGAGTTTAAAGGCTCGGATAAGGAGCTTGAAGGAAAAATTGAGCAAAGCGACAAAGAGGCAAAAGAGGCAAACAGAGAAAGATCGGCTTCGAATCTTGGTTGAAGCCTCTATGGCCCAACATAGTACCTCTTAGAGAATCTCCAGCCCAAATTTCAAGAAATTTGGGGCAATTTTGGTCACATGTTAAATTTTTGGTCACAACACAGGTTTTTTCTCCCTGTGCGCCACGCCACTGGCACGGCGCTTAGGATTGGGGGCTCCAAATTGCAAATGGCTTGCATTTCTAGATTCAACATGCAAAATAACGATTATTGGTGCATGGACAAGAAATCTAGGCATGATTTGAGTCTCCAAGAGGTCAAAAACACTCAAAAAATGACCTCGCTGCCCCTATTTTGACACACAGGAAGTAGTCTTGGGAGAATGAATATTTGGAGGGGCAAATGAGCACCAAATTCAGAAATTCCACTTGGGTTGGAAAGTAGACAGGCTAGGCTTTCCAACAAGTACACTTGGGCACATTTTGGACTCCTGAAGGTACCTCAAAACAGCCTCCAAAGTGGCACGGTGCATATAGAATTGGGCGCAGCGCATATAGAGAAAAAGGCCAAATTCACCTCCGTTTCGCGAAATTTCGATTCGCGACTTTCTACAAGTGGGCCCGCTCATCTACATTTCACTTTTTTGGCAACAAAGGAAAAATTTAAAGATTTTGGCTTCTATCAAAGTGGCAAAGGAAGGCAAACAATCACCTAAGCCATTTTTCATTTTTGTAATGTTGCACCTGTAGCTAATGGTTGGCTTTCCATCTCCATTTTGTAATGATTTGAGAAACTCCCCAACTCTTGGTCGTTCTATTTCCTCATGGCATAGTCTATTTATTGTATGCAAACCATTTGCAAAGGGTTGGTTGGCTTGTAATTTCTGGGAGATTGTGGGAAAGAAACTTTGTTTCTTCATTGTATATTTTGACAGAGGATTAATGAAAGGCAGCGGCTCTATTTCATGAGATTCATGTCGTTGTGAGTGTAGCAAATGTGTTTTTCCTTATGTTTAATATGTATTTCGTTATGTTTCATAGTTCATTCATATTCATTTCCAGTGAAATTTTTTAAGATAAGGTAGAATTCATTTTTATTGCTCTGCCTGTGGGAAAGTTTCACGCTGTGTATTTTTCTTCTGTTGAAAATGATTCATGTACTTATGCCCTTTTCACCCTCCTAAGCAATCTCTCCATTCTATGTTATTTCAAACTAAGTTGCTAGACTTTCCGCCTGTCTTGCCTCACGAAGTAATCTGTGCCTTTGTATTAAATTCTCTGCTCATTGTTGTCCGTTGGTCCCATACCATCCCAGAAAATCAGTCATTCATAAAAAATTATTTCTTTTATCCATATTTACTTATGAGCCTAAGATCAATATTTCACTGTAAGTCATCTCAGACCATTTCATTTACTTATTCACTGAGCGTGACACGAAGAGAGCCCTCTCCTATTCTAGTAGGGCTAGCTACCAGACTGAGCGTGGTTTGTAGTTACCCTTAATTTTGCCTTCCTTCAGCCTAAGGCAGATTTAGGTGCTAGCACAAAGCTTAGAGATGAAAAGTGGAGACATGAAAGTGACATAGATCATTTTCTTAAAGATGTTGTTGATTGTTCTGCTGAACATATTATCCCAACAGAAGGTTTAATCGAGCAGGAACCTTCATACATAGAGAATTTCTTTTTTGGAGTTGATCAAGAACATATTTTTTATTATACTTTTGAAGATCTTGTGGTAGATTACATGGAAGAATTTATCAGCAGTCTACACATATCATTTTGTCGATATACTTCTAATTTTTGTTGTGAGCTGCTTTTATGCATAGTTTATTTTTTTGTTCGGGATGAATTGCATTTTCAAGATTCACTGGTAGAATGGTTCTAAATTAAGCACACAAATGCTAACCTGGTACCATTGGAAGATTGACTTCACTTGATGGAGATCAATCATGTACATATGTAGGAAATTGTACATAAATAAGCTCAGGTGTTGAGCATTTGGTTTCCAGTTGCAGTTCTTCAATTTAATCATTAGTTGATGAATAAGGGTGACTTTCCCAATTAGAAACTAGTTTGTAGGGGTTTCATACTTCAAGAATGTCAGGTTTCAGTTTGTCAAATTTCAGGGTTTTCACAATTTTGGACTCCATGCCCAACTAAGGCTACTGATCTACGATTCTCGATATTTTGCTATCAAAGCGCAAGCATCTTATCACTGCAGATATTGGCATGGGTTCACTGTATAAATATTTACACAGTTAAGTTTGGCGAAGTAATGTATGACTCCATGCCCAAGGATAAGGCATTGATATGTAGTTCTTAGTGCTTTTGTGTGGCAGAAGCACTATCCCTAGTTGGAGCTAAATGTTGTAGCTTATATTGTGTTTTTAGCTTTACTTATCTGTTATATCATTATTTGGGGTTTAACCTCAACGAAACTCCTTTATATTCTTTACCCCTCACAAACTCTAAAAGAAATGAAGCATTTTGTTTATTATATATCGGAATCACTAAAAGAACAAGTATAAAAGAATCGGCCCTAGTATAGCCAAGGATCAAAACAAACCGCAATACAAGATGTTATACGAAACCGGACCCAATATATCTATATAACTATGTGTGTGTGTGTGATATGGATGTGTGTGTGTGGTTAAATGCATCGCAAATCATCAGTGGCAACTATTTAGCATGCCACCGTTAGGCTTTGGCGGATTGCGGTTCTACGATAAACGAACCAAAACAGTATATATATATATACTATATATATAGAGTATATATAATATATATATATGATGTTGTAAATTTTTGGCGGTTCCGCTGTATATTAAAGTCTTTCATATACATGCATATGGGTTCCGCCGATTGCGATGAGCGATGGCAGACCCGACCCAAAATACTATATATTATGTTTTAAAGCACCGGTGGGTCTGTGATATTGCATAACACTTTTCATATGTGTATATGGCTATGTCGATTGCGATATGGGCCAGACCCGAAAAATGATATATTGTGTTTTATAATGTTGGCGGGTCCATAAGGCATCGAATGCATATGTCATGGTCTCGCCGATTGCGATATGCAATGGTCGGACCCTATATGGTATGTATTATGTTTAATTCTTTTGGAGCGTCTACCCTATCATGGATTGTAAAGGTTTATATTGATATAACAATTGAAAGCGTCGATTGTGATTAGCGATAGGAAGTCAATGAAACATTGAACAGGCGGATCCGATGGGTTAATAAATCAGAGTTAATTATTTTGAGTTCCATAGTAATCAAAGGTTTGCACTTCACTGTATAAAGGGTAAATTAATGTTATAGTCGAGTTCGAAGAAAAGGTCACTGGTTGGGTTTCATTGTGCTTCCGCAAATCAAATCATTCCCGACATATATATATGTGGACCCCTTCCAAATCTTTTGGTGTAGTTTTACATATGTTCTGAGTTTCAATATTTTATATGTAATAAAGTTGAATAATTTCAAATAGGAAATAGTTTTATAATTGTTATAAAGTAGGTTATTAGCTGTTTTGAGAAATCAATTTCCAAAACTAATTTGATAGTTAATCAGAGAGGGAAGAGATAAAAGCCAGAAAAGGGAATTGTAAAGAGGTTATTGGAATTTTAGAGAACTTGGAGACTAGGCCATTGTATTCCTGATACAACTGCTGATTAATGAAAGAATCAGAAGTTTCCATGAATTGTTGGGTATAATTTTGTAACCTTCTCTGTCATGTGTCATCTTATGTTTTCTTCTTTCAAGTATAGTAATGAAGTTGTAGGTCTTTATTTTCTTATGTAGATAAAGTTAAAATTCCTTAAAAGAGCGCTCCTATACTTGAAGTTTTCACCTTCCTTTCTAAGTTATAGATAATAGTTTATGTGTAAGGTAGCATATTATCTTTAACTTCTCCAAGGGTCGTAGATAGTAGTTTCTATGTTAAGCAGCATATTGTCTACGATTCAGTTCTCATTTTCATAATTCTTCTAAGTGATGGATATTAGGTTCTGTGTTAAGCAGCATATTTCTCTTTAACTTCTCCTTCAAGTTTTCTTCATCATTCATCATTTCTATCTGTAGCTATCACTCTCTGGCTCTCTGTAGCCATCGCTTGTTGTTCAACCTTCCATGCTCTCGTGGCTCTCTGCAACTCGACCGTTCGGGCTCTCTGTCCCTTCCTCATCTCAAGGAAACATCCCCTGCAATCGACCCAACCTCTGGCAGCTCTATGCCTTCTATCAGCTCTATGGTTGTGGGATGTATAGCGTGAGCTCTCGGCCCCGCTGTTTATCCAACACTGCTGGCTACTACATTTTTGGTGAGCTCTTTGGTTCACTCGACCTCCGAGTGACTCCAAAACTCCCATGCCCCCACAACAATCGTGCTCTTTGTATGTTTGTGGAGTATTCCGACTCTGTGGCTTCCACAGTCGTTTCTCTGTGCGTGATCATGCCTTTACCTCTTCAACTGGCCCTCTGGCTCACCAGCTCCGTGGCTCTGCATCTGGCCCTTTAGCATTGTGTCTTTGTGACTCTGCGTCTGGTCTTCTGGCTCTGTGGCTCTCTCTGTGTAACGCATTCCTACATCATTGTTACAAATGCTTGCTTACAGCATGGTAAGGAGAATGTGACAATTACAAATGAAATACACAGGCAGCCTCTTCCCGAACGAAATCCACGAAAACATGCATTTACGGCTCGTAACAGAAATACAAAGAAAAAACACTATCTCGCACAAAAAACGGATTTCAAAATCTATGAAATCACCCCTATAATCCCTATCAGGTCTGCCTTTTATCACATACCACAATCACTTCAGCGGCATGACCAATGGCCAAAATTCCATTAAACAGGAAATACATTGAAAAGTTTGAATTTCCATACTTCAAAAATCATGAAATTAGGCTTATGATCCCTATCGGGTCTGGCCTTTATCGCTAGTCACAAGTCGTAATGGCCCGGGGGCTTCCCCTTTGGGTGTGCCAATCACCGATCCGTCGATCGGCCAGACACAATTGCAAATCACATTTCTAACAGCCCAAGGGTTCTGTCCATTGACTATGCCAATCGTCGACGTTGATTCATCGCATATCGCAATATCACATCAGCCCCGGGCCTTTGCCTTATGTTATGCACAACCTGCCTCCAACCCGATCTGTCGATCCGATCATCGAAGATCGTTGATCGGGGATTTCTTCCAATTGGCCTTAAGTCCTCCTCTTTGCCTTACGCGATGTGATTTTCCTCTATGAGTCTTTTAGGCCATTTTTAATAGAACTTGCCCCTTTTTCAAGGGATAAAGGGAAACTTCTTCCCGCGATAACTTCTTCGTCTGAAGTCCGTTTTCGCCCATTCAAGTTGCATTAGATTCAGAATGAAGAGATCTCTGCAAGGAGGTTATTTTCGAAAGTAGCCTGTAATTTTCAATTTCCTCTGATTTACAAAGGATTTGTGCCATTTGGCACCCTTTACCTCTTACATGAAGTCTTTTAGACTTAGAGGTTTATCCAGGATCCATTTTTGGATCATGCCTTCCCACTAAAAGAACTTTTGGTCTCCAAAAGACAAAAATATTGATCTAAATAGTAAATGAGAGTAACTCACCCTCTTCTTTCAGCCTCCCTACACTTTCCTTTGCATAGTGCCTCTGAACCAAAGTTTCTGATCACTTCCCCTCTTGGATGGGTTGGTCTTCCTGGGAAGAACTGTCTTCCTCCTTGCCTTCCTACAGAACTTCTGCTGAAATGGTCATAGAAGGTGGTTTGAACTTCTTTGCCTTGATCATTGATCCAAGGTGGCTCAAACAAATTTGAAGTACATCTGCTCCACAAACTTTCATTTGTACCTGTTTGAAAGGCTACCAACAACAACTGTTAACAACAACAGGCATACAGACAACAACTGGATGGACTAAACTCTTTCTTCCACAAAATAAACAAATTTCACATCTTGTGAATACCTCCATGTCTTTCATCTGCATACAAATGATGGACTAGATAACAAGCCCACAAAACATGCCTTTAAACAATGACCCTTCAAGTCAAGCATGTAGAAAAAGACCTTTAGGACTCTTTTTCAAAAGATGAAACTTTCATCACCATCTCCATTTGGAGATCAAGTTAACTTGGCATCATATGCATGTCAAAGCAACCAACCCTTCAAGTTAATCACCCATACATGTTCAAATACAAGGAAATCATCAGCATCCCTGTGTTCATGCATCTCAATCTCATGCATGCATTTCATCCCTCAGTTTTCACTTAAGCACACTGTACTTTCGAAGCTGAAATGAAATATAATGTTTCATCCTTCAACTTTCACTTAAGTACACCATAATTTTGAAGCTGAAATGAACATAATCTTGCAGCAACAAAGTGATTCTTCTACTCAACATTTTCCCATTCACCAACTTGGTAAAATCCTGCAACTTGCATTCCATTAGCAAAGAAATGCAATAAATCAAAAGACAAACATCCTTTTGCAACAAACCTCTTGTGCTTCAATGATTGCCTTGAGGTCCTTCGGGATGAGGAGAATGCCTTCAGCCCTTCTTCCTTCTTGTCCTCTCCTGGACTTAGCTATCAGTAGCTTTCCCTTCACCTTTGCAAACTCAGAAAATATTCAGTCTGCAACAAGCATACATCAATCAAACAATCAATCCTTGACTGCCCAAACACCTTTCAGACAAGAAGTCTTTGCTTTGTCAATCAAGCATTCTAATATAACCTTCTTTGAAGGTGGGGTTAACCAAACTTAGGCTTTGATACCACCTGATCTAAAAATGGGGCACTTAGGCTTCTTGTCTAGCTTACAAGTACCTCTCCCACTTCCAAAGCTTGAATTTTCCCAAGTCTTCATGATTAATCAATGCGGAATTAAAAATGTGCTTGAAATATGTGTATGCTTGTGTTTATTTTTTATTATTAAGTGTTGTAATTACTGTTGCTTATGCTGATATTTTAAATACAAAGAACAATAAATAATGCAGCAAGTAAAGCACACACATAACAGCAAGTTAATTAGGAGTTCACCCACAACTCTCGGGCTACATCTCTGTGAGCTCTAGTTAATTCAACTAGGCTCTTTGGGATTATTGTATTAGTCTGTTTTACAAGCTCTTGGCCCAAATCCTGCAGTTCTACACAAAAACAATGGGTTCAGACACCATTTAATCCCCTGGCTCTTGAAGCTCTAGCTCTTGGCTCTGGCTCTTAGCTCTTGGTTCTGGCTCTTGACTCTGACTCTCGCTCTTTGGCTCTGGTTCTGGCTCTTGGCTCTGATTCTGGCTCTTGGCTCTTCGGCTCTGGATTCTCGGCCCCTCTGCAACCTTCAACTCCCTGGCTTTTCACTTGAACTTCAAGTGACCCAAAGGCTCCCTCAGCAGCTTAGCATAGTAGCTATTCAGTCCTCTCGGCTCTGCTATTGCTTCCAGCGTTCTACTTCCCCTCAATTGAGCTCTTTGCAGCTATTGCTTGCTTTTCAACCTTCCATGCTCTTGTGGCTCTCTACAGCTCGATCATTCGGGCTCTCTGTCCCTTCCTCATCTCAAGAAAACATCCCCTGCAATCGCCCCAACCTCTGGCAGCTTTATGCCTTCTATCATCTATGCGGCTGTGGGATGTATAGCATGAGCTCTCGGACCCGTTGGCTATCCATCACTGCTGGCTACTACATTTTTGGTGAGATCTCTGGTTCACTCAACCTTTGAGTGACTCCAAAACTCTCATGCCCCCACAACAATCGTGCTCTCTGTATTTTTGTGGAATCTTCTGACTCTGCGACTTCCACAGTCATTTCTCTGTGCGTGATCATGCCTTTGCCTCTTTGACTGGCCCTCTGGCTCACTAGCTCTGTGGCTTTGCGTCTGGCCCTTTGACGCTCTGGCTCTGTGGCTTTGCGTCTCGCCTTCTAGCTCTGTGGCTCTCTGTGTGTAACACATTCCTACACCATTGTTACAAACACTCGCTTACAGTGTGGCAAGGAGAACGGGACAGTTACAAAGGAAATACACAGGTGGCCTCTTCACAAACGAAATCCACAAAAACATGCATTTCTAGCTCGTAACGGAAATATAAATAAAAAATGCTATCAGGCACAAAAATCGGATTTCAAAATCTATGAAATCGCCCCTATAATCCCTATCGGGTCTGCCTTCCATCGCATATCACAATTGCTTTGGCAGCATGGCCAATGGCCAAAATTCCATTAAATGGGAAATACATTCA
This sequence comes from Pinus taeda, assembly GCA_000404065.3. Classification (NCBI taxonomy): domain Eukaryota; kingdom Viridiplantae; phylum Streptophyta; class Pinopsida; order Pinales; family Pinaceae; genus Pinus; species Pinus taeda. The sequence continues at coordinate 89,134 of APFE031217538.1, forward strand.
AAAGTCCAAATTTCCAGACTTCAAAAATCATGAAATCGAGCTTATGATCCCTATCAGGTCTGGCCTTTATCTCTAGTTGCAAGTCACAATGGCCCGGGGGCTTCCCCTTTGGGTGTGTCGATCGCTGATCCACTAATCGCAATCACAAATCGCATTTCTAACAGCCTGGGGGTTCTGTCCATTGACTATGTTGATCGTCGATGTTGATTCATCGCATATCGCAATATCGCATCGGCCCGAGGCCTTTGCCTTATGTTATGTATAGCTTGCCTCTGACCCGATCCACCGATTCGATCATCGGAGATCGCTGATCAGGGATTTCTTTTAACCGGACTTAAGTCCTCCTCTTTGCCTTATGCGATGTGATTTTCCTCTATGAGCTTTTTAGGCCATTTTTAATGGAATTTGCCCCTTTTTCAAAGGATAAAGGGAAACTTATTCCCGTGATAACTTCTTCGTCTGAAGTCCATTTTTTCCCATTCAAGTTGAGTTGGATTCAGAATGAAGATATATCTGCAATGAGATTATTTCTAAGACCAGCGTGCGATTTTCAATTTCCTCCGATTTACAAAGGATTTGTGCCATTTGAAACCCTTTATCTAGGATCCATTTTTGGATTAGATGATGAGGAAAATCTAGCCTTAGAGCGTAAGGCGAGGAAAGGGAAAGGGAAGGCATCATATCCCAAATCCGATTCTTCCCATGGTGGGAAGAAGATTGATAAATCGAAAGTGTGATGCTTTCATTATCATGAAGTGGGCCATTATGCTACGAATTGTCCATAAAAGAAATCCAAGAAGGGTTCCTTGAAGGGATCTGATGGTGAGGCACTGGCCTTGGAGATTGAGCTGGATTTCTTGCTTATCGCATGCATGTTTTCATCCATGGTGGGATGTGTGTGGTACCTGGATAGTGGAGCCTCATTCCACCTGTCAAGTGACAAAAATCTTTTCAGTACCTTGCAGGAGAAGGATCTCCAGATGCAAATTGAGATGGGCGATGATGGAAAATACCGTGTTTCAAGTGAAGGTACAGTTATGTTTCAGAGGGAGCATGGAGCTCCCCTCACCCTAACTAATGTAAAGTATGTCCCAGATCTGAAGAAGAATCTAGAAGATAAAGGCTATGATGTAGCCTTTAGTAAAGGAAAGGTATTCCTGAGGCATATCGATACTGGACAAACAAAGCGAATAGGGATTCGAGTTAAGAATCTCTACAAGCTGGAGGTAGATGATTGTGCTACTTTGAGTTCCAAAGTTGAGATGGTGCAGAGACAAGATGTTAGCAAGCTATGGCATAGAATACTGGGCCACTTGCACCATGGAGCCCTAAAGATCATACAGCAGATTTCTACCAGATTACCCAAGGGAAAACTTGAGCAGACAACTACATGCAAAGGTTGTACCTTGGGTAAGTATGTGAAATCTTCCTTTCTGAATCGAAACAATGGAGCTAGAGAAATCCTGGAGCGAGTTCACTCAGATGTTTATGGACCATTATCTACAGCCTCCACCACTAAACAAAGGTACTATGTTATTTTTATTGATGATTTTTCTCATAGATGCTAGATCTACTTTATGCAAAAGAAGGATCAAACCTTCTTGATGTTTTGTGAGTTTAAAGCCTTGGCAGAGAAAGAATCTGGAAAGAAAATAAAAGCCTTGCGTAGCAACAATGGTGGAGAGTATGTCTCCCAATAGAATACTTCTGCACTGCAAAAGGTATTAAACAGGAATTGACGGCACCCCATAACCCACAGCAGAATGGGGTGGCCGAAAGGAAGAACAGATAAATTGTGGGAGCAGCTTGAGTGATGTTGCATGACCAAAGCCTACCACCACATTTGTGGGCTGGGGCATGCAATATAGTAATATACCTGCAGAACAGAAGCTTGCACCATATACTGGGAATGAAGACACCTATGGAAGCCTATTCCGGGAAGCGACCTGATGTAAGTCACTTCCAAATCTTTGGATCATTAGTTTGTTGTCATGTGACCAAAGATGCCAGGAAAAGCTAGACCCAACAGTTGAGTTGGGAATACTTGTGGGGTACATGAATACACCCCACAACTACCGAGTGTACCTGCCTTCCACTCAGAGGACTATGGTACGCAAGGATCTGAAGTTCGACGAGCAGAAATCCATGCAAGTGTCACTTGAGAGGGAGCTCAAGTTGCATGCAGAGGATGAACTTTCAGTTCCTAAGGAGGAGCCTCAGATTGATGCAAAGCAACTGCATGTAGAGGATCCGAGAGTGGAGACAACCACTCATGCTGATACTTCCAGATATGGGTTAAAACGCTCAAGGGAAGCTGACAGGTTAATGCTAGATCTGCAGGAGAAAGTGGGATAGTCATCTTCTCAACACCGATAGAGGAGGTCACCCGAGCGGTACACTGGGTACATGGCCCTGGTTGGGGAGTATGTAGATATTGAACCTTCCTCATTCGAGGAGGTAGTGTAGCAACTAGTATGAGTTGATGCAATGGTAGAGGAGTACAACTCTACCATTTGGAACAGTGTGTGGGATGTTGTGACAAGGCCTCAAGGCAAGTCAGTGATCTAATTGTTCAGATTAACTGAATAATGGTTCATGCAGTTTAATTTTAAAAGGCTTTAATGGGTCCAGTGTGAAAAATTAATGAAACGTGGCCTTCAGCTTGTGGTGTTGTGATCTAGGAGTATCCAGTCTAAAAATTCATGAAATGTGGTACCTGGTGGAAGAGTGAAGTTTTCTATAGGTTGGCACCTACGTACTAGTAAACATATTGGCTAGTACAAGAGCTAGGGGGTTTGTAGCTCCCTTCCAGTAGAAGCTGGAAAATGAGATAAGGTTGTAACCTTCCGCAAGTAGAAGCTTGTGTACTAGTATGAGTCTGCACCAGTACAAGATTGTAAATAGATTTTCTTATTATTAAAAGAAGATAGAGACAACAGCAACAGGTGGCTTTTACCCACATTGGATTTCCACCTTAAAAACTTGGTGTTCATGTGTGTTGCTTATGTGTGATGCTTTATTTTGTTTTTACTGCACTATCTAATAAATCTTTGATATATTGGTTTAAGCTCAACACATGATAAACTGTCTAAATCACAAGTTCCTTGAATATACACTGGTTTCTTTAAGCACAGTCATGTGTACACGCTAGTTCTTGTCACTAAAATAGCGTAAATAAATCTGTTTGGGAAATTAAATTATTGATCTGATAATATTGATTCAACCCGCTTTTAGTACTATTTCCAACAATTTCTTTTGTCTTCATCATGATTTTCATGGATTGCCTTGTCACCAATGGGACTCCTTTCTTCTAGCAACTTTGTCAAACCTTCTTTCAATCCTTCTATCTTGACATTCATCATTGCTTCCATGTCTAATTTTAAACCATCATTCAAAACTACCATGTCCATTTTCATACCATTTATCTTAACATTCATCATTGCTTCCAATTCATTTTTTGTTACTTTTTGCGAGAGCGAAAATTGTTGCATTTGATCTTGCAATTTTGATATATCATGGTGCATTTCTTCCTCTTCTTCATGTGTCATAGTTTCTTACTAGGTGTTTCCAATTTTATTTTATTTTTTTTGGGGAGGGGGGGGGTGGGGGAATGAATTAATGATAATTATACTTCACTGTGCTCTTTTGAATCACTTCAAACTAATTTTTCAACCCAAACTTGTGCAAATTTTTAAAAAGACTACACACCTTTTTTTTGCTTCGTAGGAGCTTGATATTGAATCTACTGTATCTCTTCAATTTTGTCTCCCCAAAATCTGCAATTTTGTCCTATGGTAGACCTCTGAAACCTCTTTCCACCCCATAGGTCTGATCAATATTGGAGTCTTCAAGAAAGAGTTAGGCCAAATCACCCACACTAACCTTATTATAGACTCTTCAGTAGAGCAAACTTGTACGAAGTGCCACATATCATTGTTTCCACCTTCGGACCTGAAAATGCTACACAGAAAACTACAGTCTGTCCTCTTTTTGTAACTTCTTAAGAAATTTCAATCTGATACTCAGAGAGAAAGTTATGACGATTTTCCCCATTAGGGGATTTTTGATGTCTAAAATGGGCCTCCTAAGGAAATTGTAAAATAATAGTGGAAATAATAAAATAAGATTATATTACATCATCAAAATTTAGAGGGAAAAAAGAAAAAATTATTTTTTCAACTTGTATTTTTAACTTAACTCCCTATGGGTTTACTCAAATTTCTAGCGAAAACACTTGTTGAATGCGTAACCTCATTCCTCATCCAAAGAGTACCTATGTTGCATACTTTTGATGGACTTTTTTTCATGTATTTCTCATTTTTGGTGTAGAAGGGCCCATCAAAAGTATGCAACATGGGTACTCCTTGGATGAGGAATGAGATTATGCATCCAACAAGTGTTTCCGCCAGAAATTTGAGTAAAAACTTAAGAAGATAGGTTGAAAATACAAGTTGAAAAAATAGTTTTATTATTTTATTATTGTTTAATTTTATTTATGAGAAATTTTTCGGCGAAAATCACATGAGGAACCATTTGTCGACGCGTTTCGAACCAACTAGTGTGGTTCATCGTCAGGACAAGTTGAAGAAACAGATCCAACCTAGCATTTAAATAGTCTAAGCAGAGTCTCCAACGGCTAGATTAACGGCTAATTTTGACTAAAGGACATAGGTCAAATTACAATTTAT
>APFE031217538.1:94639-126339 GCA_000404065.3 Pinus taeda
TACGAGCCCTAAAAAACAAGGAGGGGGGGGCGGGGCGAACAAACGACTAAGAAGAGAGCGCTGGAATCCAGCACCGACTGACCTTCCAGCCATCCTCTCGATTGAGATTGCTCGGCCTCTTTTCAATCTCAAGAGCTTCCCTAAATTTCCGATGATGGAAGTGGGAAATCTTAGCAATAACACCGGGCTCCTCAATGCAAACATGATGATTGGTTTTTTCCACATGCTTAGCTAAAGCAGAGGTCTTAGCTCTTCTATGTTTAAGGTCAGCAGCGTGCTCACTAATCCTTTGATTAATGGAGTGACCGGTCTCACCAATGGTGAATCATTTTTTACTCCAAAAATGGTGAATCATCCCCCATGGTTGACATCATCATCTTGAATCCTATTGGTTCTTATAAATTTTATTTTGGTTGTACATTTTTCTTAAGAAGCCCATTTTAGACCTCAAAAGTCCCCTAATGCAAGGTCACCTATTTGGGATGTAATTTGGGATCCTACAACAACCCTAACTTCCTTGGATCATATCTCTGAAAATATAGCGAGACAAGATCTGAAATTCGGACCCAAGGTTCAGCGAGATTTCAGCTCAAATGGGTTTTTTCTTTAGCGTCAGTAACGTCCCAAAAAAAAAAGTTATAGCGAAAATGCCACAATGACCTGTTCGGAGCAGCGAAACCCTAGAATCCAAAGCTTTGATACCAAATGTTATGCAACTAGCTCACAAAATAGAAGAAAAGATAGATCAACGCCTTCAAAATCAGCCTCTTCAAGGGGGAAACCTCATTTACATTACACAAATGAACAATTCTTGGATGATTCAAATGACACAACCTCCTTTCTATATATAGGAGTCTAAGGGGTCACAATATAATCAGAGTCAACATAACAATAATAATGTAAGGGCACCACAATAACAATAGTAGGCTTCTATGGGGCACAACAATAGCAATAAGGGGGCTACACTAATAACAATGAGGGAATACACTAGTATTATAGGGACCTAACAGTTGACGACATGAAGAAGGTTCGTGTGAAGATTTCAATGTTTGAACTAACAAAGATCATAAGCCCGCGGGACATCCTCTTACGCGCACTTGGGCAGTGCACCGCAAGTAATGATGCTTCTTCTGACAAGGGATATGGTATGTCTTCTTGTTCCCTCACATATGTACTTAATGTTTCAACAATGGATGCAAATACATTATGTCCCCCTTTTCTGTTAACTTTTGTAATCGTCACTTTCAATGTACACAATTGCTTGGTTGATTTTAGTGCATCGGTGAACATAATGCCATTCTCTGTCGCCAAAATCAATGCAAAATGGGACAAAACAGATGCACAAATTATTCAGCTAGACAAAACTTATGTCCATGCAATTGGTGAACTCAGAGATGTAATTATCCATTTATCATCCAATGAGCGAGTCCACCAATGCATCAACATAGTGATTGTCGACATTCTAGCAACATATGGAGTGTTGTTGAGAATACACTAGTCCAGCAATCTACAAAGGTACTTTTCTATGGACTAGTCACATTTATGGCTTCCGTATAAGGGCAGAAACAATCAGATCCAGGTGAATTCAGAGAGATACAAGAAACATATTGTCACTCCCGTCAATAGACAGAATAAACATATGGCTTTCGCAGAACTTATCTTCGACAATTGCTTCCTGGAAACCAAACAGGGGTGTTATCTTACACAGCCATCCCCAGTCCCACCAAATACACAGTTAGAGCTCCTTCATAGTCCAACTAGTGAAAATGGCATTTATACAGTTAGTAAGAGTAATAATAGTACTAGTGTAGTTCCCAGTCCTTATACATATGATATGTGGACTTTGTACTTTGATGGTTCCAAAACATAGGAGGGCTCTGGAACTGGTTGCATTTTAATAGACACGCTACAAATAAAACATTTTATCTCTAGCCACTTGGAATTTGAGTGCATGAACAACACTGCAGAGTATGAAGCACTCATCTTACGCTTCCAAAGAGCCATTGACCTCAATCTTGCGATCCTAAAAGCAGCAGTTGACTCAGAAATTGTGGTGTGACAGGTATGCAATACCATACATTGTGTGTCACCTCATCTTAAAAGCTATCAACAAGAGGTATGGCAGCTAATTAATATCATTTATGTTCCAAGAATGTGTAACGCAGTTGCGGATACATTAGCAAATGCTGCTGCTAGGTTGTCACCGTTGAGGGATGATTTTCCTGTTCAAATTTTTTATAAGCCATCCGTCCCTGATAATATCACTAATTTACACATTTTTGATGATGACGAGCAAATATTGTGCTTCATGGCAAATGATGATGTGTTTAAAGACAATAATCGATGAGGAGAAGCACGAGAAGGCATTGCAGGATGTGCCAAGTGCAAGTAAAGGAAATCTCATCCCAAAGGGTGTGGTGTCGTTGGAGAAGATGTATGGCCTGCAGAATCTCTTATTGGAACCTGTTAATACTAAAATCCATAGTTCCACGTTGTCGCACGAATAGATTAACTTGGGAATAGAAAAGGATCTGATGTACATCAATCTTCGTACTTGTTGTACACCATAGGAGCGGCAAACCTTTATCCACCTATTCAAGCAGTACTGAGATGTGTTCGCGTGGACGTATGATGAGCTTAAAACTTATGACACGCAAATCATTGAGCATGTGATACCATAAAAAATAAGGGGCCAAGCCATTCTAACAAAAATGAGAAAAGTACATCCAACTCTTGAGCCTCTTATTCAAAAAGAGTTAAGAAAATTGTTGGATGCCCAGATCATATACAGAGTGTGACACTCAACTTGGGTGTCAAATTTGGTCCCAGTAAGAAATAAGTCTGGGAAAATATGTTTGTGTGTTGATTTATGAAATCTCAATCGTGCCTTGAACAAGTACAAATACCTCGTGGCATCCATGGAACAAATACTGCAAACATTATCGGGGTCAGAAATGTTTTCTTTGCTAGATAGTTACTCAGGATACAACCACGTTTTGGTTTCAGATCTTGACAGGCTTAAGACCACCTTCCGCACAAAGTGAGGCATGTTCGCATTCAGGTGTATGTTGTTTGGGTTAATCAATGTTGGTGCAACATTTCAACACTCTATGGACATCACATTCCGTGAGATGATTTGACGGATCATAGTGGTCTATCTTGACGTTGTAACAATATTTTCCAAACAAAGGTCAGACCACATACGCCACTTAAGGAAAAATTCAATGCAATGTCGCAAGTATAGGATATCTTTAAATCCCAAGAAAAGTATCTTTGCGGTGTCCGTGGATAATCTCTTAGGCAACATTGTCGCTAAAAGTGGGATTAAGGTAGACCCAGACAAGGTCAAATAAATCACAAAGATTCCCTTCCCTGTGAATAAGAAGGAAATGCAATCCTATTTGGGGAAAATCAATTTCCTCTATAAGTTCATCTCCGACTACACTCAGATGGCTAACCCGATACAGGAAATGGTGAAGGACGTAATTTACAAATGGGATAAAAGGGAAAAGGATGTGTTTTTCTGTATTAAACAGGCTATCACAAAAGCACCCTCATTGTACATCCTAGACTTCAATAAATATTTTTTTCTCTACATCTTTGCTTCTAACACTTCTCGCCATTGTACTCACCCAAAAGGATGATATGAACAATGAGTGACATATTTCTTTCATGAGTGTGAGTCTGCAAGGACACGAACTCAACTACTCTGCCATGTAAAACATGCTTATGCAGTATACAAGGCATTAAAGAACTTTCAACCCTATCTATTGAAATTCATTGCATTAGATTTGTTCTGCACCTAACAGTCATATCACTGCTAGTTCAACAAGAGTTCGATGAAAGGAGGGCGAACTGGATGACCGGTGTGCAATAATATGATCTAGAGAGCAAGCCAGTTCACACAAGCAAGGGCCATGGTCTTTGTTGACTAGCGACAAAAGCAGTGAACACAAAGGAAGAAGAAGAAGATCTTTCAAGATGGGAGCAAGAAATTGAGATGTGCAACGTCGAGCGAGCCTCCCCCACTACTAGCACAAACTCTTGGTACATTGATGTGCGCCAATACCTTGAACACAACAACATGTCTTCCCACTTTTCTGTACGACAGAAGAGGGCACTCAAACTTAACGTGGTATCCTACAAGTTGGTGGATGAGGTTCTTTTTAGAAAGCACCACAACAAAGTATTTCTCGTGTGTTTGGAAGCACATGATTCAGAATATGTATTGCATGATCTCCAGGATGGACCATGCAAGGGACACTTGGCGGGAAACAAAATGGCGCATAAGGTCATGCGGGACAGCTTTTACTAGCCTACATTATTCAAATATGCTCATGCTTACGCCCACAAGTGTCCAATCTGTCAGAGGTGTGACAGCAAAAACAAGAAGTTAGCCACCACATTGCAGCCCATTGCAGTGCAAGAACCTTTTCAACAGTGGGGCGAGAAATATTTATGCATTCATCGAAGCAACACCGCTACATTCTTACTGCCACATATTACTTCATGTATTGGAAAGAAGTAGTTTCGCTCAAACAGGTTAATGATAAGGAAGTCATTATCTTTCTGCAACATAACATCATTTCCAGGTTCAACATTCCTACTTCACTTGTTTTTGACAATGCAACATACTTCTCATCGCTAAGACTTCACGATTTTGCATTGGAAAAAAGTATTATATTGAAACATTCAGCTAATTATTATTTGCAGGGGAATGGTCTTGTTGAATCCACGAATAAGAACCTAATCCGCATAATCAAAAAGACCATATTCTTTGAGTAGGGAAAATGACACTCCGCTTTGGTAAATTCCTTATGGGCTAAATGATTCATGCTAAAGCCTTCCCTGAACACCTCCCCTTACTTCCTGGTATACATAAAAGAATCCATCCTCCCTCCCAACATATACTTTGATGCCCTAAAACTCTCACAAGAATCCCAAATGTAGAAAAAAGCATGCTCTGAGAGAATGTGCTCTTGACTTAAAAAGTGTAGAAACCTATGTTATATGTGCAAAAAATCATGATACAAAGAAATGTCCTTCAATACTAGGTCTTAAAGTTGTTTATCAAGAGGAAGTAATACCAAATCAAGTAGATCCCTTTTGTTTTATTGCTAAGAGACCATGGCAAAATTCACAACCAAATATGACCCAAAGTCTTAACACTCAAGCATTTGCACAGCCATCACAAAACAATTGCATTGCACTCATGCCTTGGCAATCTTGGCCTCAACCTTGGGCACAAGGATGGAAAAATCTTTATGGAAAATATCCTCAATATCTTCAATATCAACAACCTTACCCTATTTTTCCACCACAATATTTTCCTCAACATGTTCAACCAACTCAACCTCAGAATCCAAATCCAAAATTTTCATTACCATTTCCTAGAAGACCAAATCAATTATCTACTCAATCACTTCCAAATCCAAATATAATAAAAATTTACAATATGTTTACAATATGGAAGGAAAAAATTTGCAAACCTACATGACAACTCCATTGGATCTAAACAATCTCCAACCTAGATCTGGTAGAATATTGTAAAAGAAGTCCCCATAAGTTGTTATTCAGGAATTTGAAAAAGAGAATCTATCTGAAAAAAGAGAATTCTCTTAATCAAGAAAAATATCAAAAAAAACCACCCCTATACATTTTGATGATATTCAAATAAACTCAACTCCCATGATAGAACAACCTTCACTATTTGTCCAAACACCACCTTTTCCTGAGAGATTGAAAATTGATATAGGGGTAGAAAAACATGTACTATTGCCTGATTATGATATGATAGATAAACTGAAGAATGTTTGTATAAAAATTCATTTGTTACAAGCATCAAAGAAATACCAATATTTGCAAAGACAATCAGGGAGTTAAGTATTAAAAGACTAGGAAGAAAGAGAAAAGAAGTCAAAAGAATTCAATTAATTGAAAAAATTGCAGATATCATGGTGGGAAAAACAACAATTCAGAAATGTCTTGATCCAAGAAGTCCCATTGTGAAAACACATATCAAATGTATCGAAATTCCAAACACATTGATTGATTTAGGAGTAGTGATAAACATCATGAGTAAACAAACTATGAATCAATTGAAACTTCCTAATCTTCAATATACACCTACATTGTTGCAACTAGCAGACAGATCTGTTATTAAACCTGATGGTGTATTAAAAAACATATTTTTATCCTTAGATTCTTGGGAGTATCCTGATGATTTTATGATTCTAACACCCAAGAGTAATTTAGGAGGACATCCATTGATTCTAGGAAGACCATGGTTAGCTGCAGATGATGCTTTTATAAGTTGTAGATTTGGTGATATGTTTATTTCTGATGAAATTTCAACAAACAAATTCACATTATATCCTCTTGCAAAAACAACAATAGAGGTAGAAAGTGAAGAATGGATAGATGACAATATTGATATATGACCAATCTTTGTTACTTCACAAATAGATGAAGAAGATCAGATTTTGAATTCAATGGAAAATAATGAGTCTTCCTCATATTGTGAATCTAATCAAAGTTTTCAAGAACAATGTAATATTGAATATTTATCATCTCGGTAATTATCTTTACATTCTATGGAAAAACTTGGCAATTCTTCAATATAAATCTTTCCATAAAAAAACCTTGAATATCAATAATAATCTAGAAGAATCTCAAAAGAAAGATTTAATAAAAATGTTACAAGAACATTCCTCTGCCTATGCATGGGAATACACTGACATGAAAGGAATTGATATCAATACTTGTATACATCATATTTACATTGAAGAAAATGTCAAACTAATTCGATAGCCTCAGAGGAGAATGAATCCAAATTCAAGGGAAACTGTTAAAGAGGAACTACTAAAATTGTTGAATGTGAATTTCATTTATCCAATATCAGATAACCAATGGGTTTCACCATTGGTAATTGTTCTTAAAAAGAATGGAAAATGGAGAGTATGCATTAACTATAAAGAATTTGAATAAATCCACTTTAAAAGATCATTTTCCACTTCCTTTTGTAGATCAAGTTTTAGACAAAGTGCCAGGAAAGAAATATTTCTCATTCTTGGATGGTTTTAGTGGATATAACCATATCCAAGTAATTCCAGAAGATCAAGATAAAACCATTTTTACGTGTCCATGGGGAATCTATGCCTACTGAGTACTTCCTTTTGGATTATGTAATGCACTGCAACATTCCAAAGGGCAATTCATGATTGTGTGGAAGTTTATATGGATGATTTTATTGTCTATGGAAATTCCTTTGAAGAAGCTCTTAAAAATTTAGAAAAAGTTCTCATTAGGTCTAAGGAAGCAAATCTCTCATTAAGCCATGAAAATGTTTTATGATGTTTACTGAGAGAATTGTTTTATGACACCATATTTCAGGGAATGCAATTAGAGTGGATACATCTAAAGTATAAGTTATTTCTAAATTATCAATTCCAACTTGTCAAAGAGATGTTAGAAGTTTTATTGGCTTTATTGGTTACTATAGAAGATTCAAATAAAACTTTACAAAAATTGTTTCTCAACTTTTCAAATTGCTCACAAAAGATTGTGAATTCATTTGGAATTTTGATTTCCAAAAAGCTTTTGAAACATTGAATGAAAATATTTATGAAGCATTCATTCTAAGAGGACCAACTTGGAAACTACATTTTCACATTTTAACTAATGCTTCATATACAGCTCTAGGAGTTGTATTAGGACAAAAGGATTTAACTCCTTATGTCATTTACTACACTAGTAAAAATTTGACTCTTGCAGAGTTAAATTATATTGTAAGAGAAAAGGAGTTTTTAGTTGTTGTCCATGTCATTAATAAATCCAGACATTACATCACTGGTTATGAAACTTGTGTACATAAAGATCATTCTGCAATTAGGTATTTAATAAATAAATCAATTACTAATGGCAGAATTACAAGATGGTTATTGTTGTTACAAGAATTTAATATTACTATTTTGGATCGACCTAGGAAACAAAATACAATTGTTGACTTTCTATCTAGAATTCAAAATGATAATAATGATGTACCTGTAAAAGATGATTTTCCCGATGAATAGCTTTTTGTACTACCTATTAAATCTCATTGGTTTGCAGATATTGCTAATTATTTGGCTATAGGGAAGTTACCACTATATTTGTCTCCTTGAGAAAAAGGAAAGGTAATTCAAATTAGTGCATCTTACTCATGGATAAATGGAGAATTATATAAAGCAGGGTCAGATTTGATCATTCAATGATGTGTCAGAGAATATGAAGTATCAGAGATATTAAAAACTTGTCATGATGAGCCATGTGGAAGACACTTCGCTGATAAAAGAACTGCTTACAAAGTCCTTTTAGGATATTATTGGCCTTCCCTTTTTAAAGATGCCAAAGAATATGTTAAGAGATGTGATAGTTGACAAAGAATGGGGAAACATGTTCATTCAGAGGAAATGTCTCTACAACCTCAAGTACTCATTGAACCCTTTGAGAAATGGGCTCTGGATTTTGTTGGTCCAATTAATCCACCATCAAAACAAAAAAAGTACATTCTTATTTGCACTGATTATGTCACAAAATGGGTAAAAGCTAAACCACTTTCTTCTGCTACTGAAAATGTTGTAGTTTCATTTCTTTTTGAGGATATATTTACTCATTTCGGTGTCCCAAGGGAAATTGTGACAGACCAAGGTACTCAATTTATATCTAAGCTGGTACAAAAGATAATCGAGGAATACAAAATCAAACATTGAAAGTCCACTCCATATCATCCACAGACAAATGGACAAGTGGAATCCACCAATAAAGTAATTGAAGCAATTATTACCAAGATTGTGCACCTGCATAGAAGAGACTGGGCAGAAAAGCTTCCAAAAGCTTTATGGGCATACCGTACCACATGGAGAAATACCACAGAACATACTCCCTATGAACTTGTTCATGGGAAGCAAATCTTATTTCCTATTGAGTCCAAATAAAATTCTTCAAGACAGCAGTGAAATTGGGTCTTGATCTATCTGAAGCACAAAAACAAATAATAGAGCAACTGAATGAACTAGATGAAATGAGACATGATGTTATTCAAATAACCAATATCGTTCAACAACAAAGATCTAGGTGGCATGACAAATTCATAAAAGAAAGGAAATTTCAGCAAGGAGATTGGTTATTAATTTTTGACTAAAAATTTAAATATTTTCAAGGGAAATTTCAAACTCATTGGCTTGGACCTTATGAGATTGAAACTGTCTTTGATAATGGTGCAATCAGATTTAGAACCATTAATAAAGAAAAGTGGCATTCCTTGTAAATAGTCATCGATTGAGAATTTATCATAAACCATCGACAAGGGAAAATTTTGTTAAAAAATTGCAAGACAATATTGATTTGAAACTGGTTAGAAGAATTTCCCTTCCTCTCCAACTTCAACTTGCAAAGCCTTTTTGTTCTATATATATATTATATATATATATATATATATATTATATATTATATATAATATATTATATAAACATGAATCCAACATTGTTGGCATCCTTATACAGAAAAATTTAGGATGAAAACCAAGGACTCTTGGCACCCTAGATTTCCTTTTTAAACCCTATTCTAATCTCATTTTCTTTGTAACCATCTTTTACTTTTCAAAATAAGCAGCTACGGAATTGTTGAGAGTCTGTAGTTTTAACAAAATTCTGCAACTAACACTGACACGGACCAACTAGAAAAATTGAAGATCTTGGCATAAGAAAATGATCAAGCTTGGAATTGAAGGCATCCAAGAACAATCTACAAAGGTCAATCAAAGCATTAAAATCATAAATCCAAAGGTATGTAAATATTAGATTAAATAATAAAGGTAAGAAACATTAGATTATGAAATAAAATAGACATTTCTACCGCCATTTGAAGTAATCATTACTATTCCAACTTCAAATTTAACTATAAATATTATGTCCTATCAATGAAGCTGGTCGTAAGCCCATTCATCATTCATCAATGTGCAGATAGTCCACTCTAAAAACCCTGATAATTCTACCCTCATTCGTACTATGTTTTCCAGAAATCATTTTCACTCATTTCCATTGACAATTTCACTCTCATCCATAAGTTTTCAAAGCCATTTTTGCTCCATAACCTTATCAAAAGAAGCAATTGCAGGTTGAGACTTTGCCAACATGGGAGTTATTGTGAGGACACACCCGAATGGGAAGAAATTCATGGAGGGTTATCCACAAGTCAAACAGAGGTTACAGCAAGTACAATGGTTGGAATTTGTAAAAAAGTTAACAGCTATGACAAATAAGTAACAAAGTCTTTTTCCCGAGCATTTGATGTAGCTGAGGCAAAAATGGGAGATGTAAAAATAGTAGTGACAGAATCCTTCATGGCAGAAGTAACTGGGCTACCTAGGGTTGGTGAAAGATGGTTCAAAAACAGAGGAATTGAAGGAAACGAATGGAAAACATTTCTCGAAAACCCAAGTATGGATACTTTAGTGTTTAAGAAAGGCATCCCAAGTACAACTCTTAAAAGCAAATGGAGAAGTTTATTTTTGGTCATTAAAAAAATTATTATTTGTGAAGGTAGATTCAGCAGTATGTTTTTCTATCATATACATTTCATGATGCATTTCCTTGAGGGTAATGAAATTAATTTTCCTTATTTCTTACTCAATAGTCTGAAGAAAATCACTGGTAATACTCAGAGAAAAAACAATCTATTAAGAACACTATGTATCATCACGGTTTGATAAAATTGTTGATTGAAGCCCGCCTCAAAAATATAGGAGATGATTGGGAAAGTTTCTTAGTTAGAAACCACTTTAAAGAGGTAGAACAAGAGGAACCCAGCAGCAAAATAAAGAGAAGTAGAAGAAAGTTATCTCTAAACCCTAAAGATGACCTACCTCTACAACAAGAGCAACCCTAAGAAGATGAAACACCCCTTGCTGATGTACTAGAAAATCTTAAAAAGAAGAACGTTAGAAGAAGAATAACCAATGCTAAGGAAGAAAGCATATCTAGAAGAAAAATAGGGGAAATAGAGCAAGCAAAGACAGAACAAAGAAAAGTTCAGAAACAAATTCCTCACTAAAACCTCATCCATTGTCAGGAGGAGTGCAAGACTCAACAAAACAATGAAGGAATCATCTCAACAATCCACAGGGTTTGTCAATTTGGAGGAAGAAGAAGTGATAGAGGCTTTATCACCAATTATTTTGCCTACAGTTTCATCACCAGTTTCATCACCAATTGCTAATACAGTGAGAAGAACCCCTAAAATTGACGCAGTCTAATAGAAGATATATGACTATATAGAATCTTTGGAGAAAAAAACTACAAAAAAGGCCACTACATCTTGTTCAAATCAAGAAAAAGAAATTCATTATGATAGTCCACAAGAACCTCCAATTATAAATACTCTCAAACAGGAAATATTTGAATTGGAGACATTAATCAAGCACTTAAAACAGGAACATTAAACATTGAAAGTGCACAATGAAATACAGAGGACCAAGAATGACAATATTCTCTTACATCTTTCTCTATGGTATGATAAGAATAGGAAGTTAAAAGAAAAGAAAAAATCCCTTAAGAGAAAAGTCACAAGTCTGAAGTATAAGATTTTGATGAAGAAACCAAGGATGGCAATCACTAAAAAGAAGGCAAAGAAGACAAATCTGGATGTTTTAGCTCAAGTATCTGAAGGAGTTCAGTAACATGAAGGGTTCGTCAGTTTTGAAATTTTTGCATGAGCGCATGCAATGACCTCCATGTGGGGGAATGTTGAGCCTCACAATTGCTTCTTTTTGACACCCTTTTTCACTCTATATATTTCTTTTTTATCTTCATAATCACACATTGGGCATCAAGTTACAGAGATTATGACATGGCAGGTATACAATTGTCTTGTATTTCATAAATTGATAATGTTCTTTATTATTTAGTTTAATGTTTACTTCAGTTACCGAATTATGATGATTCTACAACTAATACACAATTCTGCAGCCAAGTCCCTGGTTTGACAGGTTCCAAGGTGCCACCTGGGAAGCAAAATATACAGATAGGTGGCAATTGATGCACTCAACAATTTCTTCCTATTCTCATGAACCATATCGATGGAAACAGGTCCTAGCAATGCAGTCAAAGACAAAGTCAACCTTCGTAATCGGAAATATGTGAGCGAGAACGAGATCTGTGCCTCATGATTTGCTTCGATAATAGCAAATCATGAGCGAATTATGCAATATTATATTTTCAAGTTAAATTTGGTTTTTTTTTTATAGGGATTAGGCATATAACTCTGAACAATTAATTGCCACAAGCTCTATAAATATGCTTCTCAGTAGAAATGAAAACAATGATAGTGAACGCAACAGTGAGACTTAACCTTTGTTATTTGATACTCTGTTTTTAAAAAGAATCGCTTCATTTTCTCAATGCGTGGTTAAAGTGCTTGCCTGCTTCTCGTGGAGGGTCAAGACAATAAGGATTCTTGTTTTGTTTTAACATGTGGCTAGTAGCCTTATATTCTCGTAGATTTCTTTGTATTCAATCGAGTATTTATGTTTCCAATTTTCTTTCAAAGTTAAGTTAAAATCATTGTGCTAAGCATTCTTACTATTCAAATTTTGAATGCACATGAATAAAGCTTAGCAGCAGTGATCTAGTTTCACACAGAGTTTCATCTTAGACAGTAGATTTATTTGCAGAACTAGTTGTTAAAGTCAAACATGTGTATCTTTAATTCAAGTAAGTGTGAGTGTGTTTTAAGCATAAGTTTGTTTCATTTCATTTTTCATGCAAGTGTGATTCTTTTTCATGCATATGTGTGATTTTCTTTAGACACAACATTTCCTAAGTGAGAGCAGTTTTCATATATGCAACAGAGTGTGAATTTCATTTAAGCAAAGTATGGATTGATTTTCATTTATGTAAAGTGTGATATTGATTTACATTTATACAAGTGTGAGATTTCTATTTTAAAGTAAAATGTGGAATCTTATAAGTAGCAGTAGTTTTGTTTGAAAGCAAAGAGTGTGATCATCATTGTATGGATAATCTTGTTTTCTAGGAATAACTAATTTGCTCATGTGCATTGCAATAACTTAATTTAATTTACAATTTATATTTTGATAACTCAATTTAATTTAGAATTTGTGTGAATAACCAATTACTTGTAGGACATACAGTGCACTTACACTTCATCAGTTTACTAACCCTGTTTGATAATTCATGTAAGTAATTTAACATCAACTAAATCACTAAACATCCCTTGTCTAAGCCCTAGAAGCATTTAGAACCTATGTATTGCATTCTTATGTTATTGCTTATGTCCCCAATAATGCAGTGAAAACAGTGTTAACACAATCTGATACAGATGGAAATAGAGGGAGGTGGATAGCCAAGATACTTGAATTTGATCTCGATACCAGGCCTACCAAATCGGTGAAAGGACAGAGTTTAGCCAAACTCTTGGCTAAATCAAATTGTAAGATACTTGGTATTAACACCATTTTTCATATCTCAACTGAGAAAAATCCACAAGAACCTTCTTCCAAGTTAAATCATGTTCCTTTACCTCTATATATTGATCACAAATTTTTACTTTCAGATTGATATAGTGACAGTGAATTTTCTTCGAGATTTGAAGTACCCACCACAATTCACCAGGAATCAATCCAAATCTCCTAGACTCGAGGCTATAAAATACTGTATAGAAAATGTCAATTTGTATTGGAAGGATCCTTTGAATATCCTTTTAGTATGCCTAACTAAAAGTGAAACTGAAGGAGTCATTGAACAGTTCCATGAAGGCATTTGTAGACGACATTATGCTTAGAAGGCAACTGCATATAAAATTCTTAGAGCAGGTTTCTATTGGCCCAAATTATTTGCAACAAAAGTAAGAAGTTGTATCCCATGTCAGGTATTTGTTGGAAAACAAAGGCTAGCAGCACTTCCCCTTGTTCCAATTTTAATCAAAGCTCCATTTTTACAATGGGGATTAGATTTTATAGGTGAAATAGTTCCAGCTTCCAGCAATCTACATAATGGATATTAATTGCCACTTATTACTTAACCAAATGGGTAGAAACAATTCCAGTTAAGAATGCAACAGCCACAGTGGTAATCAAATTCATTGAAGAAAATATACTATCTAGATTTGGTTTCCCACAGCAAACAGTTACAGATAATGCACAAGCTTTCAACGGCATCAAAATGATAGAGTTTTGTTCAAATATCAGATTTCTTTGCATCATTCTACACTATAAATGCAATGGGTTAGCAGAATCATCAAATAAGAGTCTAGTCAAAGTAATCAAGAAAGTATTGGCAGATCAGAAAAGTTGGGATAGTGATCTCAAATATGCAGTTTCGGCAAATAGAGTATCACTCAAAATATCTACTAGCAAGTCCCCTTTCCAACTTGTACATGGAACTGAAGCAATTTTTCCTACAAAACTAGCATTTCCAGTAGCCAAAATTTCGCAGGAATCATACGAGGAAGCTGATGATTTTTCAAGGAGAATCAATCAAAGCATTGAGTTAAGCCAAGACAGAGATGAATTTCAGCACAAACTTCGTCAATATCAAAATAAAATGAAAATTTTATTTGACAGAAAGGCTAGAGAAAGAGATTTTAGAGAAGGTGATCTAGTCTTAAGATGGGATTTCAGAAGAGAAGAAAGAGGTAAGCATGGAAAGTTTGACAATTTGTGGTTGGGACCATTCAGCATTACAGAAGTAAAGGGTAACAACACTTTTATCTTGCGCAACCTGGAAGGACAGTGTTCTTCATTGCCAAACAATGGGAAATACCTCAAGCATTATATTCAGTATTAAAATACTTGCAGCCATGATTCATTGTAAATTTCCGGTTTATTTTAGTTTCACTATAAAGTGTGATTTTCACATCAAAGACTCCATAGTCTGAGAAGGCACATGGACCTACAAGTTCTTTTTATCCTGCAAGGAGAAGCAGTCCCCAAATGGAGTCAATGTTGTAACTTATTTTTTACCATGTTATATTTTCCATTTTCCTTTATGTTGATATATATATTATATATATAAGAAAGGAAATGAAAAAAATGAAAAATACAAACAAAAGAATAAGAAAGGATTTTGAAAATATATATATATGAAAAAACAAATATGCAAAGTCGCTAATATAGGCAAGCTAATTTAAATGTCGTTGTAGTTATATTTAGATTAATGTTAATCCTTTTATATTAAATCAAGGATTAATTAAGTTGTAAATAAAGTCCATTTGATTGGAACCTTTGTTGGCTTATGATAAAGATCGTGTAAGAACCAATGGGTCCAACCCCCTCCCCGCGCTTTCGAAGTTTAAAAGGGCGGGGGCGGGCGGGGTCTGAAAAGTGGATTCTTATTTACCGCACTCACCTACATGTCATCCCCACAGTCATTTCAAGACCCTCCTCTCGAAAACCATAAACTACTAACCACCCCCCCCTCCCACCGCCACTTTCAACTTCCATTCACATCTTGTCATCTGTCACTCCCTCATTCAACCATGTCATGTATCTGTTATATTAATAAATTCCTCCTACCAGCAGCTAATTAATCGTTACCTCATTTAATCATTCCCGTCAACATCTAGTGAATTAACTAGACGCGCCTAAAAGCAGCTAATTCATTCAAATCCCTTTAAAACATTTTGTCACCCTTCATACTCCTTTTCTCCCATTCTCTTGCAGTAGTACAGGTGAAATTCGGATTTTATCAACCCACAGTCATTCGCCTACAACAGCAATCAGCGATTTCTTGGTAATTCGATACTCCCACCTGTAATTTCTTAATTCATCATGTCGTCACCAAAAGGAAAGTCCAAGTTAGTTGTAGAAAGCCCAATGTTTGCTCGTAGTTAATTTAGATGAACTTGCCCTAGTTGATAAGCAATATTAAATCTCTGAAATCCAGTGTGAGTTCGATCTTTATGAACTCCGCCACTGGGCAAACCAGAAGTTTTTAGATGCCAACAATGAATTAAACATATGGGACTCTTTCCTACCCCAATTGAACTTTCCCCGTACCCACCTCTTCCTTGAATTTGTTACCTGGTGTCATTTAAGGTATCTCCTTAGTCAAAAGGTCATAATTGCCCAAAACAATGAAGTCTTACTCACCATTACTCCCGAGTCAATAAGTCAAATTCTTGAAGTCGAACCTACAACCCCTCCACACCCTTTTTCTATAGATTCTCTCATAGAGATTTACCAAAAACTTACATTTTCTCAACGAGCCAAACTTTTTGAATCACTTTTCCCTGAGAATTATTGGTTACCAAGAACTAATCCACCCTACTCTTCTTCAATATTCCTAGAAATGTCTAGACAAGTCATTTCCATGGTTTCATGTCTATTAGGTTACCCTAGTGATTAGTGGATTGATGAGGTAATTTTAGGATTTTATCAGTATTCTCAGCAAGTGATAAACCATCATCAATTTTCAATACAGTGAGTTTTTGGCAGACAACGTTCATGATCAGTTTTTGAAGTTTTCTACTGAAGGTGTTTTTAAGCATCAATTAGTGCTTGTGTATTTATTTCTATTTTATCGAACAGGTAGATTCAAGTTTCCATTACAAAAATTAGATGCATGGGGGAATCCTTAGTCTGTTATTCATTGGACTTCATTGGTAAGGAAGGATACAAAGGAGTATTATTTCAGTGATTATGTAAATCATTTTTTACATACAGCATTGTGTCTTCTCAGCGATAATGTTATACCTAGAATTTCACTTGAAATCAAAAAAATTATTCACTTCACTGAGCAAACTAAGATAGGAAACTGGTACCTCTATCAGAATTACACAGAAATTGGGATCTATGGATGTGAGATTCCTCCCTATAGGTTGCCAAATTTTATACCAAACGGGATTTTTGCATTGGAATACATCAAAAAAATGATTAACATGGATGATCTGCATTTTGTATCCAACGAGGAAAAATCTCAATTTAAATTAAAAGCACAAAGTGGCCCCTTTATTGTCAATACCAGAGCAGTAGCAAAGGAGGCAGATCTTCTATTAAAACAAATGAAGTTCAAATTGAGCTTCACCTAGTCTTATGATCCCTTGGGAATTATTTTGAAGCTGAGAGTTGAGAAGAAGACTACACCTTATGTGCATGCGTACACCCAGGCCAAAAATAGAACAGTGTGCAAATCAAAAGGTGTGGCAAGAGAACACATTGCAAAAGGCAGAGGAACAAATTGATATTTAAACAACTTCACAAACTCCAATTCCTCAAGACAAACATACTAAGAGGCCAAGAGAAAGTTTGTCTCCTACAGTGTCAGAAATTCAAGAGACAAACTTCACAGTTTTTAAGAGAAGAAATAAGACCAATATTCATGAAGAGTCGTTTCAAGGATAAAGTTCACAGGAGCAAACAATAATGGTGTTAACCGGTTTCCATACTTCTACCTTTCCAAGGATTGAAGAGATCAACACAGATTCTCCTATATCATCTGTTTCTTAGGGTACAAAACAATAGAACATTTTTGTTAGGTATAAAGAGATTAAAAGAAATAATAAAGCATTGAATGCCACCACATATTTTGAATTCTGGAAACAAACTTCTGCTACCTCGCACAGACTTTTGTATGCACTCAATACTGAAAAAGGACAATTTTAGTTAGTTTTCTTGGAATCCAAAGTTCCAGTCCCTAAAAGTGCATAAGACTATAAGACATCATTTTTTGCTTTTGACACCAAACAAATTCATGCCATTGATCAGATTGACCTACATAAGCAGGCTGGAGAAATGATATATTCTACTTTGACCAGTTCATCTATGGCAGCGTCCAAACTACAAGCTTCACTAAATAACATTCATTCACAAGTAAAGATGGAGAAAATGTCATCATTGGCCAAAGATACTAGAATTAAATCATTGGAAGATCTGGTAATAAAATTAGGATATGATCCTAATAATGTTAAAGCAGCGAAAGAAATGATCAAGAACAAGAATGTTGATATTCAAGCATTAAGAAAATAGTTGAAACTTCCTACTGCAAAACATCCACAGGCAAAAGAAGTTGGCCAATTGGAGATAGAAAAAGAGAATATGTTCAAAAAAATAATTGAAGAAAATCTACAGACAAAAAATGGACGTTGAAATGGAGACACTATTAAAGAAAAAAGAACAACAACTTAGTGTTCCAACTATCATTCCCATAGCAACAACATTTACTGCAAGTACTTCAACAACAGGGACATTTGTAGCAACAACTATCACAGTGGATACACAATCCAGTGATGCACTAACAGACTTATCAAACGCCATGGGATATTTAACACTGAAAGATCAGGAGATTTAGAAATTAAAATGCAACTTTAGAAGCTTCAGGAACAAAAGATTAAAATTGATAATGCATATTTGATCGAGATGCAAAAGAGTCATAAGTTACCTCAGAAAATAGTAACTTATGAAGATGAATCTGCAATTGCTCAAACAATTGTTCAAGCCAAAGAAAATATTTTGCTTAATATTAATGAATCAATGACTGGATTGTGGCCTTTAATTAAGATTATTTTTGAACAAGAAGAGTTGTTAGAGAGATCAAAGGAAGCAATGGCAGAAGTAAAGGAAGACCTCGACCACAAACCAGGAGATGCTACAAAAATAATCAAGGTTCTAAACTCGAAGACAAAAGAAGAGCTTGATACTAAAAGAAATTTAATGCTACAGCTGAAAAATAAATGTCAAGCCCAAATTAAAAAGTTTTACAGAAAATTCAATTCATTACATCTAAAAGGGCTTCCAAGTCTACAGGACATAGGTGATAAACTAATTCCACTAGAAGAATATTAGCGTAGATTGCATGATATAGAATTTTCTAAAATCAAGGGAACTATCACTAGAAAGAATTTCATTGAAGGTTTAAGTTATGATTTATTTATTCAACATGAGATCAAGCATTTGTTCATAACTAAGCCAACTTTTGATAAATACACTGAAGTGGATGAATCATACAGAAAATTATTAAATTTTTCTATCATTGATGAAAAAAGATGGAACAAATTGTGTGAGCTCATCGAATGAGAGACATCATATTTTCAACAGCAAAATACCAAGTTTTCAGGGACAAAAAAACAGATTTCTAGGAACAAGAAACAGAAGAATAGCTTTATAGCCCCTGTCAGGAGCAACAGTCCTTGAATTTTGTGCAAGATGTCAAATCAGTTTAGATTTCCTTTTTTCTAGTTCTCTTTTTGTAATAAATCCAAATCAATTTGGATGAGATATTTTGTAATAAATTTTGATTAAAAGTTCAGATATTTTGAATGAAACTCTATAAGTACTTTGTAATTCAAAGAGCAGAGGGTTGAACCCTTGTGATAAACTATTGAACGTGATTGTAATTTTCTGAATTATTTCTAAGATTAATAGAAAAATTCTAGACTCATTTTGAAGCAGCTTGTGTTTTCCCTATATGAGTTACTTGTTATGTTCCCATCTTTATTTATTTCTACACATAATTAAAGTTAGTAGAAATTTGGGTAAGATAAAATTGAATATCAATCTTTCTGAAATCCTTTGCAAAGTTATAATCAATTAAAGAGATTAATTAACTAAAACTATTTGTTTTAGTTAATTCCTCTAAATAATTTAATTGTTGCTTTGTATTATCTTTAAATATGTTTTGTTTGGTTGTAAAAGACTTTTACACACATCACCTATATATGAAAAAATAAATATTTTATTTGAATGTTTAAGGAATTATATATCCCTTAAAATTCTACCTTTCAAAAACATTTTAAAACTTAACTTTGTTAAAGATGAAGAATCAACCCTTATATTATATCAGGAATACTTAGAATTTACATCTCTTTAACAATTTAAAGCATTGGTTATCCAAACCAAAATTAAACAGCAGTTTAGATGTTTTGACACAGTTACTTAGCCTAGAGTTGTTTACAAAAGATAACATGTTCCATACAATCAATCAAGAATAAGAGGAGGGTAGATTTATCAAATGATGAATCACCCAAAACAATAATCATTATGATTCAATATAGCTAGACATAACGATGTTAGTAATATATTATCAAATGAATAAACATTTATTATGAAGAGATCAATGTTCTGTAGTTTAACGCATACCTTTGTTCCCTTACAAACCTTGTCTTGGGAGGCCCTCTTCTATACTCCTTGAGGATTTAGCAGATCTTTTCCTAATCAAGACAATAGAGATAGAATGGTGATTAGTATTTAATATAACCAAAACTTAAATAAGTATATGAAACCAAAAACTAAAAAGAAATGAGATACTTATCTTAGGGAGATGTTGAGGGCTCCATCCAAAGCTTAAAGGATGCCTATGAACTTATAAAAACAATAAAAATGTATTGTCCAAAAACATGTTAAAACCTATAAATATTTAACATCAAAAATACAAAATAGAATATCTAAGACTAAAAGCAAAGGACTTAGTAGTGTAAGTCCCTTATGCCAGATTCTTCAGGTTTGGCTTTCTTAAGGGTTTTCTTCTTCAGCAATATTAGCTTGATCTCTTTCTTTCTTCTTATTTCTTGGATTGTCGGGATATTCACTCATGTAGTGGGCCTTCTTATGACAGTGGTAGCATTCTACCTTGGACATGTCTACCTTCCTTTTGGTCCTTTCAATTTCTTGAAGTTTCCTTTGTGATGAGTAGTGTAGGCATCTGAAACTTCTTCAGGGTTGGAAACTAATGAGATCCTTAATTATTCTTGGTTGCAAGCAGTGCATAGTTCTTCAAAAGTAGGAGCTACCTTCCAACTGTTAAGTCCCACAGCAAATGCACCCTGAGAAAGTGGCAACCCTAATAGAGCAGTGATCACAAGTTCTTTGTCTGGAACAACTTCATCAATGGCCAAAAGATCATCTATGATTCTTGCTATTCTCACAAAGGAGGAGGCCACAGTGTCTTCTTTAGCCATATTTGTGGTCCTTAGTTCATTCTTCAAGTTTGCTACATGACCAATGTTCTTAATAGTGAATAACTTTGACAAGGCCTCATACATTTCTTGAGCATGCTCAATGTTGGCTATGTATGGGACAAGGTTGTTCTTTATTCCTTCTACCATTAGATTCATGGCCACCAATTCCAATTCTCTGTGTTCACTTTATCAGCATCACTAGAGTCTTTTGTAGCCTTCTTTACTTTTCCTCTGACCAAGTCTAGTACCTTGTTCTTTTCAAGAATGAGGTCAATCCTTTTCTTCCAAGACCTATAGTTTGAGGCTCCTTCAAATTTGTTCTATCACTTGATTGATTTAGACATTTTCCTTGAAGATGATAGACTTATTCCCTTGAATAATCATTTTGTATGATTCCTCGATCAAGTACTTGTGACTGCCTTTTTCTTCTTTCTTCACCAAAGTTCTGATACCATGTTAGAAAATCAAAAAGGTGGAAAGATTTTCTTATACTTGATAATTACTTGTGATGTTCTTGATTTCTTATTAGATTTCTTTTATATCTTCTTTCATTTTAGTTCATCAAGCAATTACCAAAGCAATAGCACATAAATCAATGGACACCAGATATAGGCACACAACCAGGAAAAAACCCCTCTCAAAGGGAAAACCCAGTTAGTAATTCTTCCTTCAATAATTTTCCTAAGATAATCCAAGACTCTAGACCTTGACACAGACTTTCCTCCACACCAAGTCAACCTTCTACTTCCTTTGCAGATGATCCTATTTGACCTAGCAGCAGCAGCACTATGCAGCACTTTCTTGGACCCAGTAACTTCGACCTTGCTTTGGAGACTTTGATCTTGACTTAGTAACTTCGATCTTGGCCCAATACAACTTCCTGAGGCAACAACACCCAACAACAACAACCTCAACCTATACTTGTTCTAGCAGCAGCAACATCCAGCAACTGGCAATAGCAATGGCAACAACAAGAGAACTTCAATCTTCCAATCTAGGGCACGAAGGGGAGAGAGAGATGCACCAAAATTTCAATTTTCCTTTCTTTCACCTTGACCAAACTTGCCCTTCTTTAGCCCTCTTCCTTCACTTCGCACTTTTTCAGGCTTCCAAAGAGATATCGAACTTGCTTGAGATGTTCTTCTCCAAATGAATTCGCACTGCTTCTTTTATAACCTTTAAGTGAGTCGAATAGCCCTCCTTGAAACCGACTTGGTGTGGAGGCAACATATTTCATTTTTAACTCAGTACTAGACCTTTTTACATGATTCAAAAGCCCAAGAAGGGATTTTTTAAAGGTACAATAACTCTATTAACTTAGAATAAATCCTAGAAGTCCTCTAGGAACTTTGACTTAAAACATGATTACCCAAACATGAAACTCATGCTTTAATAAATCATAATAATAATAATTCTTTTCTTTATTCTTTTGACAAGTACATTACATGATGACTCAAATACATTAATGAAGACCGAACCTAGTTACATTTTCCAACAGAGATAAGAGTACAAATGAAACCCACTCTTTTTGTTGAATCCCCCCACCAATCCATACCCAAAAGTGTTCATGATAAGTAAACAAAATTACCCAACTACATAATGAAAAGCCATACCTTCAGGGTCGAGAGGCCCACCTTCAAACATACGATCATAACAGATGGGCGAGGAACCACATGGTTGGCTCAAGTGGCGGAGATAGTGGCACATCAAACTATCTGGTCGCTGCAAGGTGTTGTTGTTACCCGCTAAGGACCATCTAGGAGAAAAAATCCCCTACGGATACTACCCACACGGAATCGGTAACAGTACCGACCGGGATTATGATAACTTGTTGATGTTGTTGATTTACCATGTCACAGTAGTTGACCGGATTATGGTAACTTATTGATGATGTTGATTCACCATATGTCACAATTGTTGGCTAGATTATGTTAATTGAATGATGTTGATGTTGATAACCTTTTCTTAGAGAAATTTGTCAACATGAGAACATCTGATAGTCATTACGAATACCTCCTTAGCTAAGAGGGAGTGTTGAATTTTGTAGCTATGGTCGATCTTCATAATATTCTATCCCTTTGATGTATTTATAATGTTAAATATAAAGCATGTTCTTCATGCTATTGTCAAAAGATAAAATATATGACATGTTCTTCTGACGGAGTGTTGAATTAGGTAGCTATGGTCGGTCTTCATAATATCTATCCCCTTGATGTATTTATAATGTTAAATATAAAGCATGTTTGTCATGCTATTGTCAAAAGAGAAAATATATGGCATGTTTTTCATGTCAGATTTGAAAGAGAAAATTTGTGAATTTTAAATTTAAATTTTGGCTCCAAAGATGACCTGGTCGGCCCTCCTACAACACAAGTCCACCCAGCTTCTAGAGGCACCCATTCGGTCTCTCAAGACTATATATACACATCATTTCCTCCAGTTCCAAGAGCAAGCAATTCGGTCTGTCTGAGGCAAGAAAAGAGGACAGATCTGAGGCAAGAAAAGAGGACGGATCTGAGGCAAGCAAAGAGAATCAATTTAAGGCAAGCAAAGATGGTGAATCTGAGGGAGGGAAGAGAACGAACCTGAGGAAAGAAATAGGACGAATCTATGGCCAAGTGTCTCGGCTTACCTGGGCAGCAAAACAGAGTCTCCTTGAGAGAAGAAGGCCGAATTTGTTGGACATCAGGTTGTCTTGTTTAAAGGGAAGTTTGACCAGGTGCGGCCATGCTACTAGTCAGTTTGACTTTATGACTTGATGTATCTCTGTTGAACTTGATGATTTCTCTAAGAAAAGGGTTGTTGGGATTTTCCCCCATTGTGTTTCCCTGGGGTAAAATGCTTTGTGTTTCTTGTCTAGCTAATCTTGCTGTTATTCTTGTTCTAATGTTAAAGATCTTGTGTGTAATTTCTTCATGATAAATGTAAACTCAAGTGAACTTAAATGAATATCATTAAAGTAATTATCAGTTAGGAGATCTTTGAAAAAACAACAAATCTATCATTTTGTAAAAGGGTAATGTAACCAAATTAGAAACGTTTCTTTGCTCTTGCCATGTGTCTTGATAGGATAGAATCATAACGAATTGATATTGCAAATTGTAGTCGCTATAATAGAATTGCATTCCTTTATTCCATTTGTGTTTGGAAAATTAATAGCTGTCATCACAATATTTGGCTTTATGCCCACTTGATAGGTCCACATTTTCAGATTTGCATTGCTAAATTATTTTGTTCATGGGAACACTACTCTAAATTTTCATTCTTAAATTACTCCACATTTGTATTTCCAGTCATGTATACAATTTCATTGTTGCCATTTTATTGGGGTATGTCCTCAAAATGAGCTCAAACAGTGTCCTTTGTCCCAAAGTCTGGTGACTTTGCTTTAAACAAATTTCATGATGCCTGTTTCCAAAACATCCTCAGAAGTCATTCGGACGTTCAACAAAATACAGGCAAGTAGCATTGCTTACCAGAGAGAGCATAAAATGCAGGTCTGCGGAGGTTCTATGACTTTATCAAAGATTCTTCATGGTTGTGAAGTCTAAGCTTATCAGTCAATTGAAATACGTTTTGGGACATTCCATGGACAATCTTCTTCTGTCATTAATCTAATCTAGCCAATTTGGAATATTAACCATGTAAATCAAACTGTTTGGTTATTAGGAGCTCAACTTGTAGATTTAAATTTTGATCTATAAAGTTTATGCAGTCCAAATTGCAATGACTACATTATCAATTTAGGTCCTCCTCCTTGAAGGATACTCCAAAGTTCTTTTATCTTATTGCAACTTCTGGTGTTCCAAAATTTCTTTGCTTCTACAACGAATGTTATACCATATTCCTTGCAAAGCAAGTCCACTATGGATGAGAAACAAAAATTTGAAGAAACACAAGACAGTCTAGGGAAATTCTACATGAAGCAGCACTCAACAGGCTTATCACATAGGTGCAATATAGTATCAATTACATGTAAATGATCAAAACTCAAAAGTGACAAGACGAAAAAATAGATCAATTTGCAGGTTCAAATAAAATAGTTTACTGAAAAGGCTGAAATTTGGAATTGCAATTGCCGATAAAATAGCTTACCGAGACAATAAAGGCACAAAAGAATGGATAACAAGTTAAAAGAAAAGAACAGGATAAGGAAAATGCTGCTTTGCCAATCTCCAGAAAATAAGATTTATTTGTATTGCTGATAAATTTAACTATCGGATGATGGCATTTATACAACTAATCAAAAATATTATAAGTGATCCTCATATGAAGATATGAAAAAAATTCAATATTAATCACTCCGATTGTGACTGTGATTGTGATTGCGATTGGGATTGGGATTGATATTGCCCAGGAAAAATGTTATTTCCACTATTCATGCGTGCACGAGCCTCTGCAAACATTCTCTGCTGTTCAAGTAAAGCTTCCTCTTCTGTCATTTCCAATCTGTTTTTACTCCATCTAGTTCCTGCTCTTGGACAATCCTATCCCATGCATTTCCAGAGTTTAGAAAGTAAGGACCACCTAAGATTTTTTGCAAGTCACATTAGATCTGAATATAAACCATGTAAAAATGCGTTAAGGTTTAAGATTTCACAAATATTGCAAACAGAAATAGCATACCCAATTCTCAATCCTGTGTTGCTCATAAGCAGCTTTAACCTCCCTAATATAGCTCCCAAAGCCAAGAATCTGAAAGTAAATATATACATGAATTTCAGAGAGGGAGAGAGCAAAATTTGCTTCGAGAAACAAGAAGAGAGTTTGACTAAAAGATGAAACAAACTTCTCAGCAGAAACCAGCTCTTGGATAATCAATGCTTAATAGATGATCACAACTCAACTAGTAAAATTCAGAATTGAGACTAATTTCTTAGCAAAATGCTTCCTTGATATAGTTTTCTCATTGTGTGTCTTGCAACAGACTTGGTGCTAGGCTATCAGTTACATAATGCTATAGTGATGTTGTGACATTAATGTGTTATGTCAGCAATTAGGGAAACCACTGCAATAGGCAGTTGAGTATGGTGCATTGTCTTTGTACCATTATAATTAGATTGATGTACCACACTGCTATGAGGGAGTAGAGTTGTCACCCTTTTCTGGGAAAAGCTGGGAAAAACTAGGGCAAGGAGAAAGGTGAGAGCAAGAGGCAAACAGACCACTATGTTAACTAAATTAAAAAAGTTAATTATGTGAGGCCTAGCACTGTATATTATTTGTTTATTGTCAAGTTCTCTTAGGTCTTTGCAACAGAACATGGATAAACCAGGGAAATTATCAAAGGAGCTAGCAACCAACTATATTGTTAATTAGCCCCTTTCCCGTCATTAAGCTAATTACTACTTGCAAGAAAAGAAAGAAAATTCAAATGATATAGGGCGGAGAGAGAGAGACAGAGAGAAATGCAGAAATCCTAGCTACCATTCACTTTAATGCAAACAGCGAACAACAGACTTAAATCCATTAATCTCTTTCACTTATGATGAGAAAGCAAACAGGGAAGGCCCAAGGGTTTATTTACCACCCTAGGAAAATGGAAGTTCTTAACTAGGTATTGATAGTAAATGAATGAAAGAGGAAGGCTGCATAGACGAGGGACACAGAACAAACAGAGGGAGACAAGGATTTGTACCTGAAATGTGTCGATTTCTTCATACAAAACAAACTTGGATATACTATCTCCAAAAAATATGCAACGAAATGAAGCACACACAGGCTATTAACCATATATAATCATAAAACCTTAAAGGCACATATGGTGACTCAAGCACCCTCAGTCACAAGCTATATGCTAGAACATCCCTTAAGTGGTAATACTGGAAGATCAAGATGTAAGAATGGGATGAAGTTGAAGACAACCTAGAGCAACCAGCCAGTCCAACAAGAGAAGACCAAGCAAATGGAGAAGAAAGGCCTATTCAAGAAGCCTCTAGTCACTGCAGCATTGTGGAAATGGTATACCCACGAAGACCAAGCTGTTGAAGTTTGTAGCTATGGTCAGTCTTTGTATTAATGTATTTATCATTGATGTATTTGTAAAGCATGATCTTCATGCTCATTTGTAAAATCAAATTATTTTTATTTATTAAAAGTCAAATTTAAATTTTATTTGGAGCCCCAATGTCGAAGTTTGTTAAGTTCCTATACTACTAGTGTAGCCCCTTATTGTTATTAGTGCAAACCCTTATTGTATTGTTGTGCTCATGTAGTCCCAATATTGTTATTATTGTGCCCCATAGAAGCCAACGATTGTTATTGTTGTGCCCTTACAATATTAGTGTTATGTAGGCTCTCATTATATTGTGATCTCTTAGACTCCTATATATAGAGAGGAGGTCTTGTCATTTGTATCATTTAAAAATTGTTCATTTGTGTAATGTAAAGGAGGTTTCCCCCTCGAAGAGACTAATTTTGAAGTCGTTGATCTATCTCTTCTTCTATTCTGGCTAGTTGCATAACATTTGGAATCAGGGCTTTGGATTCTAGGGTTTCGCTGCTGCAAACAGGTCATTGTAGCATTTTCGCTATAACTTTTTTTCTGAGAAAGTTCAGAAGCTCAAATTTTTATCACGAGGAGCCGAACTCCTAATGAACTTCGTGTAAAAATTTTAGATCTTGGTTCGCTATATTTTCAGAGATATGATCCAATGAAGTTAGAGTGTTTGCATGATCCAGAAGTTTGTCTCAAATAGGTGACCTTGGGAAAATCGTCATATCTTCCTCTGCTAGCATCAGATTTAAATTTCGTAAGAAGTGATCGAAGGAGAACAGAGTATAGTATCTTGTGTATTGTTTTCAGGATCGAAGGTCGAAATAGTGACATGTGGCACATTGTACAAGTTTGCTCTACTAAACCAGTCTATAATCAGGTCATCGTGGGAGATTGGACATAACTTTATCTTGAAGAATCCAAATTTGGTCTGACTTGCAGCATTGGAAAGAAGACTCAGAGGGTACCACAAGACCAAATTTCAAACTTTGGAGATCGGAATTTATAGAGATACAACAGATTCAACATCGAGCTCCTACAAAGCAAGAAAAAGGTGTGTACTTTTTTTTTAATTTGCACAAGTTTTGTTTGAAAAATCAGTTTGAAGTGATTTGAGGGGCATAGTGAAGCATAAATATCATTGTTTGATTCGAAAATGACTCGAAGCAAGAAAATGGAAACACCTAGTAAGCAACCATAAAGCTCTACTATGACGCATGAAAAAGAGGAAGAAATGCAACATGATATATCAAAATTACGAGAGTGGAATAGATGAACTCAGCTATTCAAGAAAAACATATTTTATTATTATTGAATAGATAGATGATGATACAATTTGTAGGAGGCCCCTGGCTTTATACTACCTTGAGTGCCTCTTGTTGAATGGTCATGATCTTTGATCATGCCTTTTGCGTAATAACTATTAATTACAATTAACTAATTTTTATATATCATTGCCTTCCCCCCCAAAAATGCTTTGTCCTCAAAGCATACGTAACGACGGATGTTGTTGATGAAATGATTCAGTCACACAAGAAACTTCTTGATATCGTCAGAATATCCGGTAACCTTACTCTCGAGATCAACTAAAATCTCCCAAGAAGCTTCTTGATATCATCGGAATGTCCGGCAACCTTACTCTCGAGATCGACTAATTTTTGGTTAAAATCATCGAAATGCCTAGTAATCCTATTCTCAAGATCAATCATTTTTTTGTTGAAATTGGTCATTGTCATTGACGACATTAAACGGCTTTGTGGGGATGTATATTTATCCGCCAGTTTAAGCTTTCTTCCTTAATTTGATCCTAATATAATATATCCTATATAATAAATACTATATATAATATATATATATAATATAATAAATATATATAGATAAAATTAAAATTACAACTATATACATTAATAAAAATAAAAATAAAATTATTGAATTGGCCAAAATAGTTGTAGTCGGGCAAGCGGTTGAGCCATGGAAGGTAGTCGGCGTGTACGAGTGTAGGTCACAGCTATTGAACAGGACGCAGCAGGCAGTGAGACAGCGCGGCAGTGTATGGACAGCAGACAAAGCAGCAGATTGGATGAGTCGGAAAAAGAGTAGCGAGCAAGAGGTGTCGGGGAGAGGTGTCACCACGCGAAGGAATGCACGATTGTCGGCCAGGAACAGTGGAACAGCAGAGGAATGAAACAACTGTAGAAATAGCGGAACGACACAACAACGAAATGGTGAAAGGGGTAGTTGAAGAAGGGCGGAAGAAGCGGACGGGTCAATGGGTAGAAGGCGTGGTGAATGGGTGGATGAGGAGCGGAAACAACAAAACGATGCAAGGGAACCGCAGAACAGGGTTGTGCACCAAGGACACGCTCTGAAGACCGATCTCGCTCCGATACCAGATGGAATAGATGAACTCAGCTATTCAGCAAAAATCATATTTTATTATTATTAAATAGATAGATGATGATACAATTTGTGTGAGGCCCCTAGCTTTATACTGCCTTAGGTGCCTCTTGGTGAAATCATGCCCTTTGCCTAATAACTATTAATTACAATTAACTAATTTTTATATAACAGAGACCAAGTGCAACAAATTTCACTCACGCAAAGAGTAACCAAAAATGAAATAGAAGCTAAGATGGATGGTTTGAAAAATGGTTTAAAAGCAGACATGGAAGGTTTGAAAGATGGCATAAAAGCAAAAATGAAAGGCAATATGGAAGATTTGAAGAATGGTTTAAAAGCAGACATGGAAGGTTTGAAAGAAGACTTGACAAAGTTTCTACAAGAAATGCTTCCTAATGGCGAAAAGGTGTTAGATGAAAGTCATGATGAGAACAAAAGGAATGTTAATCATGATAGACTCTAACTTTGGATTGAAGACCCACCATATTCCAAAGATCAATATGAGGAAGTTTGATGGCAAGGATCCGGTAACATGGATACTACAAATGGAGCAATATTCCAATCTCCATAATGTGCAACACACACAAAAGGTACACACTGCATCTTTATATTTAAAATCGAATCAGTTTGTACGGTATCGATGGCTTTGTTCTCGTAAGCCACTTGCCACTTGGTTAATTTTTACAGAGGAAATGATAGCACATTATGGGGATTCAAAGAGCAACACCTTCTTTAGCCAATTGATAAATCTCAAACAAAAGGGTTCAATGGTAGAGCACATTGAGGACTTCCAAAAATTGAATATCAGGGTAAATGATATTCTAGAGGAGCATAGGATTGATGTCTTCATAGGGGATTTAAAGGATAACATCCAACATGATGTTCACCTTTGGGAACTTGATTCATTGGAGAAGGCATTCAAGGTGGCCAAAAAAGTGGAAAGCAAATTTATGGCAACACGAAAGTATATCACTCACAACTATAAAGACGAAAGTGTTGTTGCTCCTAGCCTTCCACAACCTACAAGGTTGACACCACAACAATTGGAGGAGAAAAGAGCAAAAAGGCTTTGGTATAATTGTGATAGAAAATACACTAAAGGTCATAAGTGTGCTAAGAAGAAATTATTTTACATAGATTGTGAAGAGGAAGAAGAAAAGGATCAAGAAATGTCAGAAGGAGAGGATATACACCAGGAACCAACCCCAAAGAAAGAAGAAATGAATCTGACCATATCTTGTAATGCATTGGCAGGAATTACCACTCCTCAAACTCTCAAGATAGGCGGACATATCAAGAAGAAAAAGGTAATAGTATTGATTGATTCGAGTAGTACCCATTATTTTATTCATTGTAAGATAGCCAAGGAATTGAATTGCTTCCTATATCTAGCACCAGAGTGTCAAGTAATGGTTGCAAATGGAGGAACTATACATTGCTCTGGAAAGTGTCATAATATCAAGCTATCCATGGGTAAATATGTATTGAATAGTCCAATGCTTTCCATGTTGTACTAAGAGTCCAATGGTTACAATCTTTGAGGATGATAGCTTTTAATTTTCAAGAACTTTTCTTGAAATTCTTGTGGGAAGGAAAGGAAGTTGAATTAAGGGGTAACGCAGGGAAATCAGGAAATATAATCAGCTCCAATGACATTACAAAGCTTCTAAAGAAAGAACAACAAGGCGTTATTGCACAATTATGCTCACTAGATGTTCAAACATCCAAATCATCTATTTCTCTTGATCTCCAAAAAGTTTTGGACAATCATTCCAAGGTATTTGAAACTCCCAAAGGTCTCCCACCTATTCGTGATCATGATCATGTTATTCATTTGATTCCAGGAAGTGTTCCCCCAGACATCAAGCCTTACAGATATCTGTGTGCCCTAAAGAGTGAAATTGAACATATCGTTGTAGAAATGCTAGAGGTTGGTATAATTCAACCGAGTCAAAGTTCTTTCTCTGCTCCAGTGGTATTGGTGCACAAGAAGGATGGATCATGGCGCATGTGTCCAGATTATAGGGAACTCAACAAGCTCACTATTAAGGATAAGTTTCCCATTCTTGTCATTGATGAATTACTGGATGAATTGCATGGATCAATGTACTTCACCAAGTTGGATCTTCGTTCAGTATATCATCAAATTAGAATGAAGATTGAAGACATTCCGAAAATAGCATTTAGAACTCATGAGGGCCATTATGAATTTTTGGTCATGCCTTTTGGCCTTACCAATGCACCCTCAACATTCAAGGTTTGATGAATTCAATTTTCAAACCATTCCTTAGAAAATTTGTGTTAGTATTCTTTGATGATATACTAATCTACAACAAGTCTTGGAAGGAACATGTTG
>APFE031217544.1:4531-31615 GCA_000404065.3 Pinus taeda
GGGTTTAATTAACTGAAGTAGCGTATATCATTTGGATTTGAAAAAGGAATATTTGACTTGATAATATTGATTCACCCCCCGTCTCAGTATTATTTCCAACACTCTTCAGCCCATTGAAATGCCCCATGGATCCAATTGAACTAAACTCTCATGCAGTGATCCTTCACAATGCAATGTGGTTCAAAGCTTCGGAGGTCAAACGAGTACTTATTCATCTGCTCAGCTTCGATATCTTCTTGTTTTATGCTCTAGATCACATATAACCCAATCCGCAATGGAAGAGTGGGCTAAGGTTACTTATTCTTCCATTGCATCCTAGCTCTCAGTCCTGCTGAGATATGGTACGCTACTTCCTACATGACAAGCACGTCTAAATCAAACTTTAGCATAACATGTGGCAGCTTCTCCACATTGAACATTTAGATTAATGTGTCGTCCA
The DNA here is from genome assembly GCA_000404065.3 of Pinus taeda. Lineage (NCBI taxonomy): Eukaryota > Viridiplantae > Streptophyta > Pinopsida > Pinales > Pinaceae > Pinus > Pinus taeda. Next base: position 4,971 of record APFE031217544.1, read on the forward strand.
ATGAGGCATACCAACATGTAATGCCTAACAATTCCTTCATCGCTTCTTCTGACATGAAAGGTGGATCCTGTTCGAATATAAACCTATACACTGGGGTAACTAGATGGTTGGACAGTCGTATGATTACTCCTCTGAAGTTGTACTCGGACAATAACTTGAAATACTTGCTTAGCCCACTCTAAGCTTGGGAACTCATGTCAGGAATAGACTACATCTAGGATGTAGGTAGACATATAAATCTCTTCATGCATGCCTTCGAGTGATTGTTGAGCCTTCAAGACTTGCTCCTTCAGCTGATGAGCCAGTATGTCGGATGAGTTGCAGGTCTTCCTTCTCTAGAAATTTGGTCCAGTGCCACCACCCAACTCCGAGGGAAGGTCTTAGTGCTCGCTTGGCCACTTAGTCAAAATGCAAATCTAACCAAGTATTGATATTCCCTCCTTAATATCTTTGTCTTATAGATCTGATTGGGGGTCATCTTGAAACGAGTTGGTTGTTTTACCCAATCCTTCATTATGTCTTTGGAGTGGCCTTTGCTGTTCAGCAAGCTAAACGGGGGAGTCATGGTAGTCATGGGCTCAGTCATCTAATACATCTCATCATAATCTTGTGCCCAGAAGATTGCAAGCTTCGTCCCACTGACATTGCTCAAGGTCATCATCTCGGGGTCAGTGTCAGAGATGATCTAGTGAATCATGTCTACGCATGGGAATGCGGGGTACCCATATGAAATCCAGTACAAGCTGGACTTATGAATGTTCACGTACACCAGAAGGTCTTCAAGGTCTTCCCCAAAATTACCTATGAATGTTTCATTTACCTCTTGCCACTTTAGTTTGATGTCCTTGTCTAGATATAGCTTTGTATCTTCATAGATCGACAGACTAGAGGACACCTGCTCAGCTACTGCTCCAACTGCCATACCATCAGTTTCCTGAGATCATGTTCTCTTGGAAGCCATTGAGACAAATGAACACCTGAAGGATCTAGAACAAGCAGCATGCATGGGAAGAAATATGTCAGTGAAAGCAAAGCAAATCTAGGGAAGGACATAGCACATACTTGGGAAACATATGAGCAAGATTGTGCAAATTTCACTGGGAGGCTGAGTGATTGGCTTCCAGAACTACATAAAAGTTAGTTTGGGATATCTGGTAGGCTGGACTAGCTGCTGGATCTATGAAATGCGCAATCCAGTTGGGAAACTAGCTGTTGGGATTGAGCAATGTGCAATCCTAGCCAGGAAGGACTGCTGGCCCAGGGACAAATTTGCAGAATTTCTAGGGCCAAGCAGCCACTATCCTCCAGGATTGTGAAAAACAGTCCAGGAGGCTAGTGGTGGGCTAGAATGCACAAATCTGGTGAGAAATGTGAGCCTTCCTTCCCTAGATTGCACAATGCAGCCTTGGTGAAGGTGGAGATCGAGCCAAGGTTAGCCCGACTCGCTGACGGGAAACTAAAAGCAAGTAATTCGATGAAATGCATGGTGACACTAAGTGATATTAGAAGTGATAGACAGTGCATGCAAAACATGAATGGAAGATTTAGTAAAGAGATCAACATGCATGTGGGTGAGGTCGTTCACCGGTTGGACGAACGTTTGTGCAAAATAGTTTCATGCATGCGACAACAATAAGATAGAGATCAGAACTATGAAAAGATAGAATACATGTAAATGGTAGCAGATGTTCGAAGAAATCAAGCAAACAATGCTCACACAAGCAAATACACAAAAAATGACAGAAATGCTAAAAATGACAAGTTGAGGCTACTTACCCATGAATAGCTGAGCTGAATGTGTCGAAGAGTCCTAGATGTGTTATGGGATGTTAGATATCCAAGATTGGTGTGAATGAATGAGATCTAACACATCAAATAAATAAGTTTGGTCTCATGACGCGCATGCCACAAATCTAGGAAAAAGCGACACTTGGAGGGAAACTTCTAAAACAACTTTGCATGTAACCCCCGACTTCTAAAAATAGTTCCCTAAATCATGGGATGCCTTTTGCATGTTGTCTCTTGCCATTTGGGAAGATCAAGTCATGGATGCATGCAAGTCAAGTTTCCTCATTCCCGGGTGGAACTGGTCAAACGAATTGTTCATGCATGCGAGTGCTCAACTGCTCGGGAAAAATGCATATTCATGGCTTGGAGCTGGGCTGATTGCCCAAGGGGGTTGTGCAATTTCTAGGTAGAGCAGTTGACTGCTGCCTATATTTGCACAAATCCTAGGCTAAATAGCCTGCTGCTGGGAAAAATTGTGCAAATCCTGTTGGGAGGGTTGGCTAGCAGGATTGCGCAATCCCAGAGCCCAACAGGTTGTCAAAGAGGATTGTGTAATTCCTGGAGGGAAGGTTCGTTTCCCTCTAGGAATGCACAATTTTCAAGGGGAAGCTTCTCAGCCTATAGCTGGACCAAGTTCAGGTAAGCAACCGCTGAGGGGAATGAATCGATTGTGATCAATAGGCTGCCATTGTGCGAGGAAAACATTGAAGCTTGAATACTTGAAGAAACAAGACAAAGTGATGTGTAAGCTTGGTAGGGAGGTTCCAGAACAGGGTAAGGAAAAATTTTGGAGGGTGGTTGTAGCCACTACAACACATCCATAAACCCCAATCCATTAACCCTGGATTAGAAAATAATTGTAGTTCCCTTGACCAGATCTACAAAATACCATGCCCAAAACCATGTGTGAAATCCATGCACCAAACCATAGGTAGGTCCACCCACCTAATATAGGGTCCAAAAAACATTTCCCCAGGGTGCTGCCCTAGACCTTGTAGAGGGGGGCTACCGCCCCCTTCAAACACCTCGACAGGGGGGGCTAGTCATGGAAAGAATATAACACAACCCAACATTCTCCCACTTGTTGTTTTCTTTCCAGAAGAGAGCTTAGTCATTGATCCAGCCCTGTAATTCCCATTGTTTATCTACATCAAGAGAACTTCTTAGTACTCGTAGACTTTTTCAATGCATCTGTAGTATTCTTCAAAGTGTCCACCTTTACCAGCAACACCCTTTTGTCTTCTACCACATCCCTCACAAAGTGATACTGAACATCAATGTGCTTTGTATTTGAATGATAAGAAGGGTTCTTTGCCAAGAAAATTGCACTTTGGCTGGCATAGTCTATCCTTATAGCCCGATGTACTAACCCCATACTTGAACATAATCCCTGGAACCAAACTGCTTCCTTGCTTGCATGAGTGGATGCCATGTATTTTGCCATTGTAGTTGACAGTGCCACTACAAATTTTCTCTTACTCATCCAACTGACTGCACCTCCGAATAGGTTAAACACATACCCACTTGTAGATCTTCTTTGATCCAAATCTCCAACCTAGTCTGCATCAATAAAGCAACAAATGTCCAAAACATTGTCCAATCCTGGTCTTCCTTGGTAGCACAAACCATAATCACTAATGCCATGCAAACACTTGAAAACTCACTTCACTGTTGTCCAATGCTCCTTCCCTGGTTTTGACATAAACCTACTCAATACTCCCAATGCATGTGCAACGCCTGGTCTAGTACAGACCATTTCATACATCAAACTACCAATTGCACTTGCATATGCAACACGGGACATGTCCTCTTCCTCTTCTTGTGTCTTCGGACACTGTTCGATAACTTTACACCTACGGAAATAGGAACCTTCACTGATTTACTATCATGCATATTAAACCTCTACAGTATTGTCTTGACATACTTCCTCTGGTTTAACCAGAGCTTCCTCTTTACCTAATCTCATTTAATTTCCATGACCAAAATATAGCTTGTAGCACCAAGATCTTTCATGTCAAATTTGGAGGACAATTGGGTCTTCAAATCTTGGATAATTTCTTTATCATTTCCAACTAGAAATATATCATCCACATACAAGACCAGATAAATAACACAGTCACCAATTAATTTAAAATACACATAGTGATCTGATTTGCTTTTAGTGAAGCCAAGTCCCCGTATAAATGTATCAAATTTCTGATACCACATCCTTGGTGACTGTTTTAACCCATACATATACTTTTTTAACTTGCATACTAGTTCTTTCTTACCCTTCATCGTAAAGCCTTCAGGTTGCTTCATGTAGATCTCTTCTTCCATATCCCCATGAAGAAATGGTATCTTCACATCTATCTATTCTACCTCAAAATAAAATGTAACAACAACAGATAAAAGTAATCTAATAGAAGCTACCTTGGAAATAGGAGAAAAAATATCACCAAAATCAATTCTTGACACCTGGGAATAAGCCTTTGCTACCAACCGAGCTTTGTATTTCTCCACCTTTCCTTCTACATTCATCTTCTTCTTGAACACCCATTTTTTACTAATGGGTTTCCTTCCAGTTGGAAACTCCACTAGATCCCAAGCCTCATTTTTGTGCAAAGATATCATTTCATCAACCATGGCCTCTTTCTATAGTTTTCCATCCTCTGAATCCCAACTTCCCTTTATAGGTCACCTAATAGGTTTTCAAAGTATATGGCTTTGAGGTGATAAATTATAGGAAAGGAATGGAACTTTCTTAAGGACAAGGCTCAATCCAATAAATACAAGGCAAAGTGTGCATGCCAAGATGCATATCTAGGGCAGTTATGACCTAGGTTTTAATGAATAGGGAGAGAAAATGTCTTACTATTTTACACAAGGCTAATAAAAGGCTTGTTATAGATTGATATGATAAAAAATTGGAACAATAATCCCTTAACAAGCCCCAAGTTGAAGCCCAAGGTTAGGTTAGGGTTTACATAAGGGAAAAATTACCTAGGGTTTGTGATGTCAACCCTAAAATATAATTATTTACCATTGAAATGGGTTTTTTTTATGTAATGAGATATAAACCATGTATAGAGCCCTTCCATAGGCCAACAAACTCCTCCTAGTTGAATTTAGCCCTAGTCCTATCCTAAAAACTTGTCTTTAAGGGCCAAAAATATAATGGAGAGGGAGAAAACTAGTTTTTGGAAGTTTTTCTATGGTGTTATCACCTATGTCGATGGCTAGTGCTTGATCCTTGGGTGATGAATTATAAGGGAGACCTACTAATGGAAATATCACACCCTAGTATGGATTAAGGGCAAGAAAACCCTCATTTTCAAAACCCTAGCTATCACTTTATGAGTGATAAAGTAATTGAAGCGAGTTTAATATAAATAATCATTCAAGTTATTTGCATACATTATTTTATGTTAATACATACAATTATATGCAAAGATTTCATAGAACAATATTAAATTAGAATAGCACATAGAAACCCTAACAAAAACCATTCCATGCAATAACCATTCAAAAAGATAATCAACATATAGAATACTTACAAGAAATGCATGAACCAATCCTTTATTATCCTAAACGATGTCTAGACAACAAGAGAAAGTCTCTAAGATACAAATATCCACAATAGATCACATATCCACAAGAATAAAAGACACATCCAACTAGGCTAAAATTCTCTGAGGCCAAATTATCCAAAAGTGATGATGAGAAATGAAAATTAGGTGACATATATTTATATTAAGTCTACCTCAATGAATTTTAACTAATGAAGCTCTTAAAACAAGTTTGACATGAAATAAACCTTGGGTTACAAGGCAACCCACTAGTTCAATGCTAAAATAGGCCATAAATTCCCACACGTGTGAGTTGTAGCCTCATAAATGTTGATGTCATGCCATTTTTTACTTCAAATACCATGGTGTGATGAGGTTTGAAATAGTCCCAAAGTTGCAAGATTATCCAAAATTCGAGGAGTATTTCCTAAATCCACCTCAATTCCTCCTTTGGGGTCCCAAATCCAGCTAGGGTGTCACCATATCATTTCCATGCTTCAATGGTCACACTAATTCCTCCTCTATCCAATATTATGGATCCATTAAGTGTAATAACCCATCCCTAGTCTCTCATAGAATACCATCCTCATATGGGCTCCAAATCATGGCCTACTCATTAGGTAGTGTTAAGGATAGCTTGGGGGTATGTTGGGTTCAATAGTCCCACCATTAAGAACACTCTATGCTAGGACAAGGTAGACCAACATCTTGGGTCTTAAGGGTTCTATGGGACATGTAACATCTTCTCAAGTCATCATGAGGCCCATTGTTCTCAATGTTTCATTTGGAAAATCATCTATTTCTCTTAAAAGGCTTGGGTACTTATGGATTTGGTACCCTCAAGGCCTAGGATGTTGTGTACCACCTGAAAAACCAACATGAAATCAAGTGAAAGAAACCATCCATCAGGGACCATGACCATATGAGCATCTAAGTGGACCAAACTAGGATGTTAAGGGCATATGAATACTTCAAACAATGATCACAATTTGATATCTAACTAGACCAAGTCCCATAAAGTTGTTCCATACCTTGTTAGAGGTGGTTAATTGTAAACCTTATTACGTGCTTCGACCTGTCAAGTGGAAGTGGAATTTCGAAGGTAAACCCCTTAATAAATAGTTTTTAGTGTAATTGTATGAAAATGGATGGGAAAAGGGTTCATGGCCAAGTTCCATGGTTAAGGTGATGGGGAGTCCACACCCTCAGTGTATGAATGTAATGAGGGAGAAATCATGGAGGCATGAGTTACCTTTCTCAGCCTGCTTCCCCCTCCTATAGTGCACCGTTTACTTCTTCTTGATAATGCTTCGCATTATGATGCATAACTCAAGGGTTAGAGTGTTCTATTTATGTTGTATCATTTTATATTACCCCTTAATATGAGATGGTTCGTCACTCATCAAGGTTGGGTTATGCAAGAGTTCCTTTTGATGTCTATGAACATCATGTGCTTATGAATCAGATGATGGCTAATGAGGAGGGTAGAGCTCATGCCAGGATTTTTCCCACATGCTAACTAATGTCTCAACCATATTTTACATTTTGATTTTCTTCTTCTTCTTTTGTTGTGGCCATGATATGATTTTTCATTATTTTAATTGCATCAATCTTTAGGGAAATGTTTTCTGGTCCTACTCAAGGATTTTGGATATGAGGGTTCCAAATCCCAATGAACTAATGACAATTTAGACTCGAAGAATGTATGTGGTAATGGGGCTTGTATTATAGCATGGAAAGTGTCAAGTATGGTGTAGGGAATAATGAACACACTATCTCAATCTGGTTTTTTTAAGCAGTGCCCCTCCTATAACCCTAAGGAATTAAAGGAAATCCCACTGGACTAGGGCTAAATATTAACCCCCATGGTAAGGTGAGAGAACATATTTATAGTAAACATTAGTCAATCTTCTAGATCACCCTTTTATCCATAATAAATTCCCAAAATAAACAAGCATAAGCACCTTGTTTAAAAATGATCAAAGTATGTTTTGAACAGTATCTCACTTTCATCCAAGTGGTAATTTTGAATGGTGAGAGGTAAGTGGTTGATGTAGATGTCAGAGGCTCATGGAATATCATCATCAACTAGTTAGTATTATGGACTACTGTCTAGCTAGCTAGATATCGAGTTGGCTACCAAATGTAGGAGAAAGGTTTTCTCCTATGGGGTTACCCATTTTCATAGGTAACACTTGGAAAATTCCAAAGGAATTTGAAATGTTATTGATTAGATAATTATCCATTTTCCTTGGGATACAAATTTATTGAACCAACTAAGGAGTATTCATTTCCCAAACCAAATACTTCAAGGAGAGGCTCAAGTTGTTTGGAATGGAAGAATGTGCACTAGTCAGTAATGCTTTGATTACCAAATGCAATTTGAGTGAAAATGATGAATCTCCTAAAGTCATTTCAACTCTTTACATGTCCATTATTGGGAGTCTAATATACTTGAAAACTTCAAGACTGGACATTATGCAAGAAATATGAAAGGTTGAAATATTTTAATTAGCACCAAAGGAATCACATATGCAAGAAGTGAAAAGCATATTTCGATACTTAAAATGAACACTTGATCCTAGGTTCTAGTATCCTAAGAGTACATATTTCACATTAACATCGTATATAGATGTTATTTGGGTAGGTAGCATGGAAGATGGAAAAAGCACTAGTGGGAGTGCAGTTTTACTAGGATATCGTCTTATGTCTTGGTCAAGAAAAAACAAATCATCAGTTATTGTTTCTACATCTAAAGCTGAATACATAGCATAAACATATTGTTGTACAAAATTTCTCTATATGAAACAAGATTTGAAGGACATCAATGTTGAAAATGGGAATAAAAAAGCCTAATTTAATTTTTCCCTTGAATTAAATTAGGAGAAACATTCTAATTCCACATTACAAGACAACTTGTAAGGGTTAACTAAGTTAATTTAACATAGTTAACTCGGTTAATTTGAGTTGAGGGTCTAGCTTGAGTCATGTAGAGTGGCTCCTACTTCTTAGGAGATCTGGTTGAGTTTATTTTGAGTTGTAATTAATTAATTCAGTTTAACTGAGTTAAAGTTAGTTAAACTAGTTCCAACTATTGGAGGAACTAGTAGGAGGTCTAGTAGTGGGGTGCAACTTCAACGTTCAACCATTTAAATGATAATTTAAACATAAATAACTCATGCATGTGTGATCTATGCATTACCCAGTTGAGATTGGAGTTCAAGGGAAGTGTATGATTAGTTGTATAATCATCCAAATTGTATAGGTTGTGCATGCAATCAGAAGAAGGCCTATGATGGATTACATAATTATGGATGAGGAATTTCCCTAATTAATAGGGGCTAATTCCCAAGGAAATAGCGCAAGGAAATAGGGACTTGGGCAAGCAGAAAATTTGTTGTATTGGCCAAGAATTGTTTAGGAAGTCGTGATACAGATAGAGATAGTGCAGAGGTTGCTTGGGCTTCAGAAAAGCATTGTAATATTCTTGTATTTTTGAATAATGCAATATACAAATAGCAGGGATTTTTAGTTGTGGATTTTCCTAGGAAATAATTGTGTAATTTTTTGATTGAATTCTTTCTCTTGTATGCTTTGTGATTTCGCCATCATTAATTATTTTTGCAGTTGGTAGAGTAGATTCATGTCTATTGTTTTAGTAAATTACAATTAGCAATTTGAATCTATAAGGAATTTCTACATGGTATAAGAGCAAGAATCACATTAGAAGAGAAGAATTTGATTTTGTATTTGCAGGTGAAATAGAATTTTCAAGATCATTCTTCATATCCAGTAAGATGTCGTTCTATGGATTGAGACTTGACTATGCCCTTGAGGGTAGATCAAATTATATTTCTTATAAGGATAGGATGGAGGCAGCGTTGGAAGACAACATTCTAAAAAAATTCATAGATAATGATATTCCTAAGCCTCCAACAACCGATGCTCAAGATCTGGGAGAGTGGAAGAATTGTGTGGTAAAGGCGAGGAGGATCATACTAGGAGTTTGAGATCATATTGTCTCGAATCTCCATGGGAAGGATACCCCATATGAAATGTGGAAAGCATTGATAGACTTGTTTTAGAATAACATTGAGCACAGGAAGTTGGCACTAAAGGACAAGCTTCAGAAAATCAAGATGGATAAGGGCGACACAATACCACACTACGTGAGAAAGTTCACCCAATTTCAGTATGAACTTGGGAGTATTGGTTTTGCAGTTGTTGAAGATGAGTTGGTAAGACTATCACTTCTAGGCCTTCCCAAGAGCTGGCACAACTACTAAGATTTGGTAAATGGGAAGGCGAATATACCAAATTTGGAGTGATTTTGGTCTATCTTGGTGCAAGAAGAGATAAGGTGGAACACCAGAGACGGAACGTCATCCAAGCATGAGGACGAGGAGAAATTATCCTTGGATGGAAAGGAAAAGAAAGGGAGAGGGAAGAAATCCCAATCTAAAGGAGATTCTGGTAAGGAAGGAAAGAAGAAGGACTTGTCAAAGATTAAATTTTTTCATTGTCATGAGTTGTGACACTATTCCACAAAGTGTCTAGACAAGAAGGCCGACAAGAAACCCTAAGGAGGAGTGGCAAGTGAATCTCTAGCTTCACAATTCAAGTTGGATTTCACCCTCATTGTATGCATGGTGACATTGGTGATGGGTAGTGTGGGCTATCTGGTTAGTGGATCCTCATTCAATATGATGGGAAAAAATAAATTTTTTGTGACTTGGAGGAGAAGGACCTCCATATTCACATCGAGATGGGAGATGATGAAAGGTATAGTGCAACCAGTATCGGTACAATTACTTTTCAAAAAGAGACTAATTCTCCTCTCACATTAAAATATGTCATGTATGTTTCGGGTTTGAAGAAGAATTTAGTTTCAGTTCCTGTGTTTGAATACCATGGATGTGGTGTGATATTTAACAAAGGAAATGCCTTCCTTTGTCACATAGCCATATGAAAACTGAAGCAAATCAGGATTCGGGTGGAGAACCTCTATAAATTGGATGTAGAAGACTGTATTGTTGTGAGCATGAACACAGATAATGTGCAGAGCCAAGACATCAGTGAATTATGGCAGAGAAGACTTGGTTATTTCAACATGGAGCTTTGAAGATCATGTAGTAGTTTTGTAAAAGGTTTCCCAAGGGTGCACTAGAGCAACATGATACATGAAAAGGTTGTACATTAGGAAGTACACCAAAGCCACCTTTCATGATAAGGACAGTCGAGCACAAGTGATCCTTGAAAGACTTCACTCAGATGTATGTGGATCGTTCTTAACATCCTCCAAATCCCAACATAGGTATTATGTGATTTTTTTAGATGATTTATCATGTAAGTGTTGGATATTATTCATGCAGAAGAAAGGCCAAACATTCTCAAAATTTTGCGAATTCAAGCACTTGTTGACAAATACATAGGTAGGAAAGTAAAGGCTCTCAGGAGTGATAATGGTGGAGAATATGTTTCGAATGAGTTCAAGAAATTTTGTGCATCAGGAGTAAATCGATGGGAGTTATAGCACCCCATAACCCATGACAAAATGGGGTTGCCAAGAGGAAGAACATAATTATTGTGGGAGTTGCACAAGTGATGTTGCGTGATCAGGGCCTTGTGTTGCACTTGTGGGCTAAAGCATGCAACGCAATGGTATATGTGAACAACAAGAGTCCTCATCGTATTCTTGAGATGAGTACACCAAAAGAATATTTTTTAGGTAAGAAACCAGATGTGTCACACTTCAGGTTCTTTGGTTCATCAGTTTACTGTCATGTTTCCAAGGATGCAAGGAAAAAGATAGAACTAACAGCACAGTTGGGCATATTTTTGGGGTACATTGATACACCTCAAAACTATTGGGTGTACTTTCCATCTCACAGGATGAAAATTGTTCGTAGAGATGTGAATTTAGAGGAAGAGAAGGCCATTAGATATTCCCTTGAGAGATAGCTTCAGTTGCATATAGATGAGGAGATTTTAGGTCCAAAGGAATATCCTCAGGATGTTGTGGAGCAGCCACAAGTAGAGGAGTAGAGAGTGGAAGCACCCACTAATGCAAATACAAGTAGAGATGGAAGGAATTGCACAAGGGAAGATGACATATTATTGCATGATGCTAGAGAGAATGTGGGAGCACCCACATCCCATCATAGGTAGAGGAGGTCTCTATATCGACACACTAGGTACATGGCTCTAATGACTAAGCTAGTTGAGACAGAACCATCCTTATTCAAGGAAGTAGTGCAAAATCCAATATGGGTTGATGCCATGGTAGAGGAATATGATTTCCTAGTCAAAAACAGTGTTTGGGAAGTTTTCCCAAGACTAGAGAACAAGTCAGTGCTAGATTCGATGTGGATCTACAAGGTGAAGCAAGAAACATATGGGAGTGCTGAGAAACACAAGGACATGTTTTTAGCCAAGGGGTTCTCTCAGGCGAAGGGAATTGATTACAATGAGACCTTTTATCTAGTAGCAAGGTACTCTTCAATCATATCTATTCTAGCACTTTCAGTGTGGATGGGATGGAAGATACATCATATAGATGTGAAAACAACCTTCCTCAATGGAGTGATTAAGGAATAGGTGTACATAGAGAATCTTGAATGATTTGAGACCTTCGATATAGAATCGCATGTGTGCAGACTCAAGCGAGCATTGGATGGATTGAAAAAAACACCCCATGCTTGGTGCACTAGGAATGATAACTATTTCACTAGGTTGGGCTTCACCAAAAGTGAATCAGATGCAAAAATTTACCATATTGTGGTTGAAGGTGAATTATTGATTATATTATTATCTTTCGATGATTTAATTGTAACAGGTGATGAGAATCTATTTAAATCTTGCAAACATGATCTTGCAAGAGAATTCGAGATGAAGGACCTGGGGCTCATGCATTATTTCCTTGGTATGGAAGTATGGTAAGGAGATGAGGAATTTTTTGTCTCTCAAGGAAAGTATGCCAATGAGATATTGAAGAAGTTACACATGGAGAGAAGCAAACCCATGAAGACTCCTCTTGTGGGGAATTGGAGGAAGTAAGATGCTACTTTAGGTGAAGTAGTGGAGGCTAGTATTTACAGTCAGATTGTGGGTTCGCTTATGTGTTTGGTGAAAACACGACCAGACATGTGTTATGTAGTTAACCAACTTAGTCAAGCAATGGTTAAGCCAACCAAACTGTATTGGAAGGCAACCAAACATGTGTTAAGATACATCAAAGGCACTATTTAGTATGGTCTTTGGTACATGCGGACAAAGGGAATGAAGTTGTAAGGCTTCACATACGTAAATTGGGTGAGTAGTCGATCATACAGGAAGAGCACATCAAGAGGTATCTTTAGTATTGGGTCAACATCAATTTATTGGTACAATAGGAAGCATAGATCAATTGCACTCAGTTCAACAGAAGCAGAGTACATAGCTACTAGTCAAGCAACGTTTGAAGCTATATGGATGAGGAATATTATTATTGGTTTATTTGGTCAAATGATGGATCCTACAATGATTTAGTGTGAAAATCAAACATGTATCAAACTCTCTGAGAATCCAGTTTTTCATGATCAATCCAAGCATATCGACATCCTGTATCACATGTACGAGATTGTGTGCAGAGGAGAATCATGTTGTTGGAGTACATTCCTACAGAGGAAAAATATGTAGATATTTTGGAAAAGGCATTGTCAAGATGAAAATTTGAGTTCCATAGAGGCAGGATCAGGGTAGCCTATAATCTCTTTCTTGTTGAGAGGGAGTGTTGAAAATGGAAACAAGAAAATCCTAATTTAATTTTTCCTTGAAATAAATTAGGAGAAAAATTGTAATTTCACATCACAAGGCAACTTGTAAGAGTTAACTAATTTAATTTCAATTTCACTTAGTTGACTCAGTTAATTCAAGTTAAGGGTCTAAATTGAGTCATGTAGAATGGTTTCTACTTTTTAGGATCCCTAGTTGAGTTTATTTTGAGTTGTAATTAATTAATTCAGTTTAATTGAGTTAGTGAGTTAAACTAGTTCCAATTGTTGGAGGAACTAGTAGGAGATCTAACAGTGGGGTGCAACTTCAATGTTCAACCAGTTAACTAATAATTCAACCATAAATAACTCATGCATGTGTGATATACGAGTTACCTAGTTGAGATTGGAGTTCAAGGGTAGTGTACTATCAGTTGTGTAATCATCCAAATTGTACAAGTGGTGCTTGTAGTCAGAGGAAGGCCTATGATGGATTGCACAGTTATGGATGAGGAATTTCCATAATTAATAGGGAATCATTCCCAAGGAAACAACACAAGGAAATAGGGAATTGAGAAAGAAAAAAATTGGTTAATTATTGGCCAAGGCTTGTCTAGGAAGCAGTGAGACAGAAAGAGATAATGCAGAGGTTGCTCAAGCTTGAGCAAAGCATTGTAATCTTCTCATATTTTATAACTAATGCAATATAAAGATAGAAGGGGTTTTTAGCTATGGTTGTCCCAGGAAATCATTGTGTAATGTGTTAATTGAATTCTTTCTCTTGTATGCTTCGTGATTTTGTGATCGTTGATTTTTTATGTTGTTGGTAGAGTAGATTCAAGTCTATTGTTTTAGTAAATTAAAATTAGCAATTTGAATCGATAAGGAATTTCTACAATCAAAGTGGAATATGATCATCCCATTTTCATTTTACGTGACAACACTAGTACAATTAATATCTCAAAAATTTTGTTGATGCATTCAAACAAAAAGAATATTCCAATCAAGTATCATTTCCTTAGAGAACAAGCCACCAAGAAAAACGTCAAGATGGAATATATTGGAACCAAAGAATATATTGTTGACATTTTTACCAAACCTTTGCCTTGAGAAACCTTTGAATATATTAGGAAGAAGAGTGATCTCTCATTTATCTCTAGAAAGGAAGCACAAATCGATTTCAAAAGGGGAGAGAATGTAGACAGGGGGAGCATCTAACAAGAAGTGTGGAGTGAATGAAGAAAAGGGGAGAAACTATTAGAAGAAATAGAAATAAAATTATTGTCATCAATAATAAAGGGGTAGATTGTTGAAAATGGTTTTTATTGATGTCAAAGGTTATCTAAATGGAAAAAAAAAAAATCAATACCTTTCCATTGATATATGGCATACCTTCTGGAAATATTATTTTCAGATTTTTAATGCCCCATTTAGATACCCTATTTTTGAATATATTTTTACTCCAATTACCTAGTTCAAATGGGAGCATTATATATATGTTTGGAAATCTTATTCCAGGACATTTCCAAGGGTATATTGCACTCCCTCTAACTCCTCATGGTTGAGGAGAAATAATTTTTTGAATATCGAATATCCATTCTTCCAATTGCAAAATCCATTACAGCCAATGGAAACTTTAAAATGTTTCTTGGCACACTTTTTTCGGAAGGTTTTTGGGTCTAGTTTGGAGGAGGCTGAATTATCATCTAATTTGTTGAATTTTGTAACTATGGTTGGTCTTCATAATGTATATTGTCATCATTAATGTATTTATTATAAGCATTTCTTCATGCTCAAAAGAAAATTTTATTATTTGTATTTGTCAAAGAAAATCATAACATCTGTTCTCCATGACCTTCTCAAAAGAAAAATTTGGATTTTATTTCTGACTCCACAAGATTACCAAGTTAGCCCTCCTATGTTCAAGTCAGATCTACCCCAATATGAAACTATTCAAACCCATCTAAATGTGTATAAATAAACCATTTGATCTCCATCCAAATTACAATTAGTATAAGAAAGAAATAGTATCTTATGTCTAACCACACGAAGAAGTCTAAGGAGAAATTTGAAGGGACAAAAGAGAAAAATGAAGTGTCCAAGGAGAAGACTAATTCTTTGAGAAAAAGGTTGAAATATTCTCTGTGCAAAGAGCAAAATTTCTGAGGTCAAGTATCTGTGAAAATGGTTGAATTTTCGGCGGTTTCTCCTTGTGGTCAAGTTCTAACTTCTATAAAATATAGGCCAAATTTCATAACCTTGTTGCAGACATTTAACCGAATTTTTGTGGAGGGTTGACTTGGCTTCTTGGTGAATTACTGAGGTTGTCATATTGTTGGTCAATTTGTCTCTAACCTTGACTTTGGTGTCTCTCTTGTTGAATTTATTCTATAAAGAAAGGATTGTTTGGTGTTTCCCCATGTGGGTTTTCCCAGGGTAAATTATTATGTTCTTGTGTGGTTGTTTCTTTATTATCTTTATGGAATTTTTGTTCTGTTTTTGATCTCCTCTATGTAATTATTTTATGACGGAAAATATCACAAGAAGAGGATTAACCTAACTAAATTCATAAGTAATTATCGATGTAGAGGATGCCCTAAAAATCAACATAACCATGAGGTCGATTTTTAACCTTATTAGAGGCTAAATTTTAGCCCTGCTAGAGGTCGAGTTTCAACCCTTCATAGAGGTTGAAATTCAAACCTTCTAGAGGTCGAGTTTCAGCCCTATTGGAGTCCAAGTTTTAGCGTTGTTGAAGGCTAAGTGATAGAACTATTGGAGTCCGAGTTGTAGTCCCAGTTAGACGTTGAGATATAGTACCTTGTATTATGTACTTGTATGTTAGGGCTTCTTAAAGCCAAAATAGAGGAAATTGACCTACTTTTGTTTGTATAAATAGGAGGTTGATTTCTCATTGTTTCATTATCACACTTGGAGACAACTCACGCTAGCTAACTGGTCTTTTTTGTCTTATGTGTTATGGAGCACTAGTGTAGTGAACATTTTATGGAGGATTTGTACTGGATGGTTCTCTCTTGGATGGCTAATAGTTATTCTTTGATGATATGTACTATATTAATGCAAGTTATCTTCTTCTATTTTATTTATGTTAATGAATTAGGGTTTAAAGAAATTTTCTCTAAAGTTTTGTTAATGCTTTATGCCTCTAAAAGATACTTGCATAAGATTTTCATCAAGTTTATCTTAAGTTAACCTAGGTTTAGTTCCCTCTCTTTCAAAGTCCAAATAATATAGAAGGAACCTAGGGTTAAAGAGTTGAAGAACATAGGTTCATCTTCCTCAATTCTTTTAATCCACATCTACCTCTTTTCTTCCATATATTTTTACTCCTAAATTCTAGTTGTCTTCGATTAAGAAAGGAACTAGGCTTATCACTTGGGCCAATATTTTAAAACCTTATTTTTGTTTATTTTATTTTCTCTAGGGTGAATTAAAGTTATGTTATAGAAAAATAAATTTTTTAAAATTATTTTCTATAGGTAATATTATCTTAGGGGTAAGACTTGTATGAAATGTTTATTTGGAAAAGTAAAAATATTTTTTTACATGCATTTTACACTCATGAATTAGGGTTGGCATGTAGGGTTTATTTTGTTGTCATATGTTTTTACCACCATGGAAAATAATTGTGACTTATTCTATTGCTTACTCATTATTAGCCTTAATTTTACAATTCTTTATCATAGATTCTGATGTTTTTTATTGCTAATATAAAATATTTGCATGTTGTAAATTTTTTATTAAAACCCTAGTTTAGAACAACAAAGTATAATTTATTGATTGCAAGTGTTTTAGAATTTATTTGAGTCTATGTTGGTTAAACTAAGCCTTCTAGAGTGAGCCACAGGAACTCATGAGCTCGCTTTCTTGGAAATATACTATAAATCATCCAAAACCCTAATAATTACATACTTATCTTTGGGTGATCTTGTGGTAGAAAACATAGGGGGCATTTACCATAAGTCTAATTGGGCTAATTGAACCCTAATATATACTAGGGAAACCTCCCTTGTGGTGGATTGTGTCCAACCATATAAATGAGGGGTGTAGTTGCTAAAGTGATAGTGGTAGCTCTCCCATTGTTGAATTCCATATAGGCTTCTTAATGAGGCTTTCCACTAAGGTGGTATATTTTTCTCTAACAAGGACCAAACTACATACATTCTCATCAAGTCTTTAGGTTTTGAAAAATGTGTAAAATTGTGGGATATGCTTGTTGTAGTTATTAGGTTGACCATTAAGTGAGAGAGTTAAAGTAAATATTAGTTTGTACTAGACAATTAGATATTGGAATTAGGAATTAATATGGCCACTTTTTATTTATTTTATTTTATGGTTCTATACCTTATTTCATTTTTTATGTTTCTTGGTCTATCCCACATTCGTAAAGTGGATTGACTTGACTCGCTTGTAATTATATACAAGAAACATTTTTCTTTCTCATTATGTAATAAAATATGAAGAACTCTTTAGAGTTATCTTGGTTTCTTAATGTATTTGATTTCCATAATAAAAAATTATTATGCTTTCCTTTAATGTAAGGGGCTTAGGGTCTACCCCAAAATCGTAATCTTTCAAAAGATTTGTTTAAAAAAAAGTTCTTCATTCTATTTATTTAGGGAACAATTAGCATAAATTCAAATGGTATACATTCCTTTA
The DNA here is from genome assembly GCA_000404065.3 of Pinus taeda. Classification (NCBI taxonomy): domain Eukaryota; kingdom Viridiplantae; phylum Streptophyta; class Pinopsida; order Pinales; family Pinaceae; genus Pinus; species Pinus taeda. Next base: position 22,738 of record APFE031217544.1, read on the forward strand.
GTAAATATTTTCAACTGGACTCTTTTGGATCTTTGGATGTGTTTCCCTTCCTTTTGCAGTAGTTCAACGCTAGTTAATATTTTCACTACTCTTGTAAACTTCATGACAAAGGAAAGCTTACATGTTGATGGATATCTGGGTGGCCTAGGTTTTGATGGATTCCTTGGTTGATAGTTGATGGCATGATTGATTATGTAATGGATTACTTTGTGGTGTTTCTTTTTATATACTTGCTTATCTGGAGAAAAAGCATTGCACTTGATGATCTAGATTTCATATTGGTTGGAGGTGGATGGTGCATGATGACATATATCTCCCTTGACGAAACACCCTAGAACCTTTGGGAATGTTTGAAATTCCATAGGAATATTGATTTCATTGATGTCATCATGTCAAAAAATATTTGGTACTTCATTCCTTTCTTTCCCTTCATTTCACACATGTTTGGGGTGATTTAAAATGGTCTAACATGTCTTGATTTTCATGAGGTGAATGCCCTTATTCATACGGAGGGTTTATATGCATATTATGATGTGCTATGGTATAAAATACACTCTCATGTGGAGTGCTTCTACATAGTTCTATGCATTATTTCTTGGTAAAGGAGCCTATCATGGAGCACCCTAGCATTGTGGGATATTTTCACACTTGTTATTCTCATCTTTCAAGATGTGGCTTACTTGACATATTGGTTAATGGTGATGCATGCATTATTCGACCCATTATTCCTTGGATTTAGCATTTGAACACAAGTTGAGGGATGATATTATGTTATTATTTGATGAGGGAGAAATCATTTTCATCATGGGGTTAGTTTGGCATTGATGGCATTCCGTGTCTTTTTTATGGATTTGGTACCTTGTTTTATGGATCCACCTTCTTAAGACTCAATTCAAGGATGACATACACCTCTCTTAGACCCTTATTTCACTATTGTCTATGTCGTGGTTGAGGATGTTCACCTTGCGTGAGGCCACAAGTTCCTTAAGGACATTCTTCATAGTTTCATGCCCTATTTTGAGGAGAAACCCCTCTTGAAGAGGCGTTTCTTGCACTCATAGTTGAGGAAGATCTTGGAGGTTTGGAACCCTTGATATAGGGTTTCATTGCATAATTTGAGGACATTATAGCTTAGCAAGTATTTATATTTGGTTAAAATGCTTAGATTTTCATTAAATATGTTGAAAATATTGAGAGGGGTGGTGAATCAATATTTCATTACTTCTGACAAATTTTCACTTTGTTAATCTTGAAACTAAATTCAAATCACATAAACAATCATACAAAATGTATGAACACATTGATTAAAGTGAAAATAAAAATTTGAAGAAAAATACTCAAAAACAACCATTAATTTATTACAATCTCTTGTGAGGACATCAATCCTCAATAAGCACCAACTTATAGTAATTTTAGGCTCTAATGTAAACTCAACCGTTAATAAACTCGAACTTGGACTTTATATCAGGGACGAACTTAGCCTTCAAGAAACCAGGACTTGGCCTTCAAACTAGACCTTAACTAAATCTTCAAATAGCATACTCTATCTCGTGAAACTATACCTTCAAATAGAAGTACTCAACCTACATAGGGATAAAACTTGGCCATCAAATTAGAACTACAACTCAGCCTTAATAAAGGTTTGAAACTTAGCCTCTACAAGGACAAAATTCAATCCTCAAGACATCCCTAGAGCTTAGCCTTATCCTCACTAGAAATCGGCCTACTCAACTTCTAAAGACACTTGTACTCAACACTAAAAAATAGACCTCAAACAACTAGAAACATTTTCCAATAACAATTCCAAAAACCCTTAAAAAAATATGCCAAAACCCTTTTGTAGAAAGTTGTTGTAACTCGACTTCAAGTCACATCTTGGTTGATGAGGTGTGAAATTTAGACCTGTTCATTCTCTCTCCTAAACATACAACTAAATGCTTGAGTTGAGTGGTTAAAAATTCTCCTTCTCATGCCTATTTATATTATATTTGGACATTGGGTTAGGGTCGACTTATTCATTAGTTGGGCCAACTAGTGCAACTAGCAGAATGTATAGTGAATATTCAAAAATTCATTTCTCCTTGATTATGAGGAGTTAGAAGGAATGCCATATATCGTTGGAAAGGTATCGGAATAAGATTTCCAACCATATATCCTATGTTCCCATTTGAGATAAGTATTTGGAGTAAAAGTGCCTTCAAAGATAGGGTATCTAAATGGGGCTTGTTTTTACTTTTGTTGGGTCATATTGACAAAATATTTCATATCCCCTTATCCTTATGGAATTATAGGAAGTGACATATACCATTGGAAAGGTCTCGGAATAAGTTATTTCACTATGTGATTTCCTCTTTCATTTGGAAAAAAATTGACATTAAAATCAACCATTTTCAACAAGCTTAATGACATTAGATGCAAAGTGGCCATGATATTTCCAAATTGTGGTCAAAATATAAATCCAACTGTTGACGGTGCTCGAAATTCATCAACCAAGGAGATCTCCCCAATATGAAGTCCCAAGTAGACCTCACATCATTTGGTGTAGGATTACCATCCAATATAAAGGCCCAATTTCTGTATACTTAGAGATCTGCATTGGCTCTAGTTGTTAGCACATGAGAGTGTTATGTTGGTATGTTCAAACATCAAGGTAAGTGTGTCTGGTGAGTGCGTAACATAACTTTGTCAAGGTTCTCTTACTGCCAAAAGGGGGAGAAAAGTGAGCCTCTAAGTGAGAGGTAATAATACCACCTAGGAAGAAAGACACATGAACCAAGAAGGTCTATCCAATATCCAACAAAATAGAACACATTGGACGCAGAAGTCGTTAAAACCAAAGTACATGGGAATACCCATCCACCATCCAATAGAGTAGTCGAAAATGGATGTGATGGTCATTATAACCAGTAAGTGAGGAGGGTGTTAGCACCTAAATCTGCCTTAGGCTAAAGGAAGGCAAAATTCAAGGTAACCATAGACCACGCTTAGTCTAGTAGCTAGCCCTACCAGAATAGGAGAGGGCTCTGTCTGAGTCACGCTCAGTGAATACTTAAAACGATATGGTCTGAGATGACTTACTGTGAAATATTGATCTTAGGCTAGTAAATGAATATGGAAACAAGAAACAATTTTTTTATAAATGACTGAGTTTCTGGGATGTATGGGACCAACGAACAGTAATGAGCAGAGAATTTAACACAAAGGCACATATTACTTCATGAGGCAAGACAGGCGGAAAGTCTAGCAATTAGTTTTAAAATAATACGAAATGGAAAGATTTCTTAGGAGGGTGAAAAGGGAATAAACACATGAATCCTTTTCAACAGAAGAAGAACATTGAACATGAAACTTTCCCACAGGTAGAGCAATAAACATGAATTCTACCTTGTCTTACTTAGAAAATTTCACTGAAAATGAATATGAATGAACTGTGAAACATAATGAAATACATATGAAACATAAAGAGAACACATTTTCTACACTCACAACCACATGAATCTCATGAAACAGAGCTCGCTGCCTTTCATTAATCCTCTGTCAAAATATACAATGAAGAACTGAGTTTTCTCTCCCACAGTCTCCTAGAAATTACAAGCCAACAAACCCTTTGCAAATAGTTTGCATACAATATATAGAATGTGCCATGAAGAGATAGAACACCCAAGGGTTGGGGAGTTACTTGAATCATTACAAAATGGAGGTGGAAAGCCAACCATTAGCTACAGGTGCAGTGTTACAAACATGACAAATGGCTTGGGGTGACTGCTTGCCTTCCTTTGCCACTTGTATAGAAGCCAATCTGGGGTGAAAATACTTTAAATTCCACCTTAGGTATCACAAAATTGAAATGTAGATGAGCGGGCCCACTTGTGGAAAGTTGCGAGTTGAAATTTCACGAAACGGAGGTGAATTGGGCCTTTTTTCCTATATGCACCGCGCCAAATTCTATACGTGCCGTGCCAATTTGGAGCCTGTTTTGAGGTAGTTGAAGAAGTCCAAAATGTGCCCAAGTGTGTTTGTTGGAAATCCTATCCTGTCTACTTTCCAACCCAGGTGGAATTTTTGAATTTGGTGTCCATTTGCCCCTCCAAATATTCATTCTCCTAAGACTGCCTCCTATGTGTCAAAATAGGGGCAGAGAGGTCATTTTTTGGGTGTTTCTGACCTCCTGGAGACTCAAATCATGCCCAAATTTCTTTCCCGAGTGCTAGTAGTCGTGATTTTGCATGATGAATCCAAAAATGCAAGCCATTTCTCATTTGGAGCTCCCAATCCTATGCGTTGCGCCAGTGGCGCGGCGCACAAGGGAGAAAAAACCTGTGTTTTGACCAAAAAATTATCATGTGACCAAAATTGCCCCAAATTTCTTGAAATTTGGGTTGGAGGTTCTCTAAGAGGCACTATGCTGGGCCACAGAAGCTTTAGCCAAGATTCAAAGTCTATCTTGCTCTTTTCCCTCTTTTGCCTCTTTTGTTGCTTTGCTCAATTTTGCCTTCAAGCTCCTTATCCAGGCCTTTGCACTCATGTTCCGTGCCCTGTAATGATAAACCATCCTCCTCAGTATGGCTTTGTCTCTATCGGCCTTTTCCAGCAGCCTCTTCAAGTGGATGTTGATCCGCTCTAGCCAGGACTCACGGTCATTGTTGATCTCTTGCTCCAAGGTAGTGAGCTCGATCCTCCTTTGTTGGGCAGCTTGTCGATTCTCATGGCTGCTTTGCAACTCCATGATCTCATGCTGATCCTCAAGCTATTTGTTCCTCTACTCCAAATACCTGATGATCCACCAAAATCCAAATAAGAGAAAAGTGATAAACAGTGTTAAGCTACTGCTGAGGGGTCTTATGCTGCATGAAGGTGTTCATCCTCTCTATGTTCTTGCAAATGAAAAATGGGAGGTTCATCATCCTCACCCTGGTAAAGTGCATGAGCAACCTAATGTGATAGGCATATAGTCGAGAGAACCTCCCCTCACAGCTAAAGTACTTCATGATCAATTTCATGGGTGGAACATACTCATCTTTCAAATATCTAAATGGGAAGACTCTTGTGAGCTGACTCAAGAATCTGGCCTTAATGTAAGGCTCATAGTGTTGCCTGTCCACCTTCTTCTTCTTATGCCACTGTTCTCCAACATTTGGTATGCCTGTTTCCACTGAGATAGTTTTGGGTGTCAATGCGAAAGTGTAGGAATTTACAGGGTAAGTTCCTCAGACAGAACACCAAAAGGACACCGCTCACAAACATATCACAGATCAATACACCAGTATTTTAACGTGGTTAAAACCCTCAGAGAGGGAAACAGTCCACGACCTGCACCAACGTGACTACTACAGACAATTTATTAATAAAAGAATGAAAATTTACATAAGCTTCTCTCATGCACGGTGAACCTACAAATGACCCTCCATGCGCTTTAAATAGAATTCATGGACCAATCGGGTGTCAAGCCACGGATCAAGTGCCGGTAATACCAAGGAGAGAATGAACCGTCGGATCACTACATATCGTGACCGTCGGATTGTAAGTTACAAATGTACATAGTAAAGAAACACACTTTACCTAACTCTATACTAGACCACGTTAAACTTAACTATTCCTACGTGTCGGAATATCCTAACATCCCCCCTTAAGAACAACTTGGGATAGGATTGAAGGATTTACAAATATGACACAATAGGAGAAGGAAGGAGGCACTAGAGCCTATCCCCCCTTAGTGACAACTTCCTGAACTCCAAGCATACATCGAAGTTTAGTGAACTTCGCCTCTGTGAGAGCCTTTGTGAAGATGTCTGCAACCTGATCATCTCTTGAACAATATGGCACTTCAAGAACATGGTAATGAATGAGCTTTCTGATGAAGTGCATGTGAAGTTCAATGTGTTTGCTGCGCTGATGCTGAAATGGATCTTTGCAAAGCTGAATGGCACTTTGATTATCACACCAAAGTGTAGACGGATGCTGCTGTTCAAAGCCCAATTCTGATAGGATCTGACGAAGCCACAAGGCTTCCTTACTAGCTTCCACGGCACCACAATACTCTGCTTCTGCTGACGAAAGAGAAATGACAGCTTGTTTCTTGCAAGCCCATGTAATAGGTCCTGAACCAAGAGTGAACACATAACCAGCAGTAGACTTCCGATCATCAAGGTCACCAGCCCAATCGGAATCAGTGAAACCACCAATAGAGGAGATGCTTCAGCACTATAACGAATGCAAAACTGAACTGTACCGCAAACATAACGAAGTATTCGTTTAGCTGCTTTCCAATGACTTTCACATGGGTTTTGCATAAACCGAGAAACAAGGCCAACAACAAAGGAAAGATCAGGAAGAGTATGGATTAAATACAAAAGTTTTCCTACAAGTTGACGGTATAAGGTAGCATCAACTTCAGGGGAAGTACAAGTGACTGAAATTTTGACTCCAGACTGAAAGGGAGAAGGAACTGGCTTACAATCTTCCATGTGAAAAAAGCGTAGAAGATGACAGGCATACTTGGATTAGGAAAGGAAAATACCTTCCTTAGACTGCAAGACTTGAAGACCGAGAAAATAATGTAAATGTCCTAAGTCTGTCATTTCAAACTTCTTTTAAAGGCTGGACTTCACATGGTTAATAAGGTTGGGATCACTACCAGTGAGGATAAGATCATCAACATAAAGAACAAGAATGATAAGAGACTTTCCCTCTTTCTTGGTGTAGACAGTATTGTCAGAATGACACCTAGAAAAGCCAGATTCTAAAAGAAAACTATCCATTTTGGCCTACCAAGCCCGAGGAGCTTGCTTGAGACCATAAAGGGATTTCTTAAGACGACATACAAGGCTGGAGTCTGTTTGTATAAACCCAATAGGTTGTTCCATGTAGATTTCTTCATGCAAGTCCCCATGCAAGAAGGCGGATTTAACATCCATCTGATGGACTTCCCATTTGAAAGAGGCAGCAAGGGAAAGAACAAGGCGGACAGAGTTCATTTTGGCAACGGGGGAAAAGGTTTCAGTATAATCAATGCCTTCAACTTGTGAAAAACCCTTAGCAACAAGTCGAGCTTTATGTTTATCAACTTTCCCATCTGGCCCATACTTGGTTCTGTAAACCCATTTGCATCTAACAAGTTTGCGTCCCTTTGGTAGAGGAACAAGATCCCATGTATCGTTTGCAATAATGAACGATATTATTCATTCATATCTGTGTCCCAATGTGGATGGCCTGAAGCTTCTACAAAGGTGTCAGGATCATAATTTGCTGACACTTGAGCCAGTAAAGAAGAGGCTCTTTCAAACTGAGAACGGGTACGACGCTGATCTGTAGGATCACCGGCAATATCACCTGCTGCATCTCGAGTAGCTTGGACCCATTTTTGGAAGTGAAGGAGCTGAAGGAGCTTAAGGATGATCCCGAGAAGGTAGGGGAGGGTTGTCATCCTCACCTTCATCATCTGAAGAAGAAATATGTTCAAAGGTAGAAGAGATAGAGAGAGGTGGCACATGCGCCGAACTAGGTTCGTAGGCCGATTTATTTTCATCAAACTTTACATCTCTTCTAATTATAACATTTTTGGACTTAAATGGAATAAGTCTATATGCTTTGACATCTTCAGAATATCCAACAAAGATACATTTTTCACTCTTTAGTTCTAAAGCTTTACGTTTTTCATCTGGAATATGGGCCCATGCTTCACTTCCAAAAACACGAAAGTGACTCACATCTGGTTTGATAGAGCTCCATGATTCTTCTGGAGTGATGTTCTTTAAAGCTTTAGTAGGAGTGTGATTTAGTATGTAATTTGCATAGTTAATTGCTTCTGCCCAATAGTTAAGACTAAGTTCTTTAGATTGAAGCATACAATTAGCCATTTCCTTAAAGGTGTGATTCTTCCTTTCAGCTACGCCATTTTGTTGTGGAGTATATGGAACAGTATGTTGCATTTGGATTCCATGCTCAATGTAAAAGTTGATGAAGCCTTTTTTAACATATTCTCCACCATTATCTGATCTTAGCTTAAGAATTTGATGTCCAGATTGTTTTTCAACAAAGGCCTTAAAGGCCAAGAATTTGTTAAATACTTCACCCTTGAGTTTTAAGAAATATACCCAAGTGCATCTGGAGAAATCATCAATGAAAGTTAAGAAATATTTGTAGCCATAGAAGGAAACAACTGAAAGTGGACCACATAAATCACTATGCACAAGCTGTAGAGGGGCTGAGGCGTGCCAAGAGGCACATTTTTCAAAACTGTCCCGATGATGTTTTCCGAGTACACATCCGGAAAAAACACCATCTCTGCAAGATACCATGGGAAGACCTGTCACCATATTTTTTTTACATAGGTTCTGAAGAGAGTGATAGTTTAGGTGACCAAATCGCTCATGCCAAAGTTTGCACACTTCATCATTATGAGCAAAAAATACTGAATGAAGATTTGATGACCCAAAGTTGTGAAACTTATACAACCTTGTGGAATCATCAGCAATGCCAGTGGCTAAAATCTGTCTACGATCCTTTAGGTCCTTAATTACAACATCGTGAGGTGAAAATTCAACGATTTTACCTTCACCTGAATGCGTTATCTGATAAACAGATAGAAGGTTGGAGGATAAGGTTGGAACACATAATACATCATTAAATTGACCATTGTCTATATGAACGGTTCCAGTCCCTACAACACTAAGAGATCTGTTATCACCAACATATATATTTTTGGTGTTACAATCATTTAAAGAAGAAAACATGGCTTTATTTTTGGCCATGTGATAAGAAACTCCAGAATCAATGATCCATTCATGAGAATGAGAGGAAGAAGAGACATTTAATGCATAGCCAGACTGAGATACTTGACAACCACATGCAGAAAGTGCCATTCCTGAAGATGAATTTG